>VXBZ01002383.1:247163-267618 GCA_013399135.1 Heliornis fulica
ACATGGGCAATTATGACAAGCCCTAAGGTCACAGAGGAAATCCCTTAGCGAAGATTTTAAATCCAGCTTGGAGTCCAGATGCATACGATCACCGCTTTTTGGTCCTCTTTTTATTTAAATGTGGATGTTTCAGAAACATTATTCATTCCTGCAGTAATCAAGTGGCATGTTTCAGCAAGTCTTGGTGCAGTTGCATGAAGGGTGAAGTTGCAATGATTGTCAGTGTTCCCCACACCTTATCTGCAAAGTAAGTCTAGATACACAGGCTGTAGGAAAACACCAGCATGAAGTCAAATACTGTTGATTTCAGTGGGAATTGCTCAGCCCCCTGACGCTCCATTTCAATGGGAGACAGCATGGGCTAACTGTATAAGATATGAATGCTCTGTCAGCTTCCCAAATGGGTTACTTGTAAGAATGGATTCAAAGCATTGCTTTCTGCTGCGCCAACTGTGTATTTCTCTCTCCTTTCTTCCTTTTCTACCTTTTTTAAAAAAAAAACTTTTCCTTTTGGTTGCCAATATTTTCTCCTTATTTTTCTAATTAAATTGGCTGTGGTTCAAGAGAAAAACATCCCAGTCCGTATGTCACTGTGCTCATTGCAGGGGAATATGGTAAAAATATACCAACATCTTCTATGCTTTTTCATTAGACTGTAAGAGATCTGTGTGTATCAGTTACGTGATTAAAGTAAAACACATTTTTTGCTTTGTTTTAAAGCAAACTAAATCATAATCTCTTGAATATATAAACATCCTTCTTACACAAGTAAAAAAAAGTATAATTTCCAAGGTTTTTTTCCTCTATCTTTCACAAATGAGGTATCACACCTGAATTTCATGCAGTCAATAAAATGCAAATAGATACATCTCATTCACTTCCATTCCCCACTGCATTTCTGATTACATGTATGCTGCTTTTCTAATAGATACAAGTTACCTAGGAGGAAATGTACTACCAATATTATATGTCTGCCATCACTGGAATGATCATGTGACATCTTAAAAGTGAAGAGGGCTGGCTTTAGATTTCCACAGCCAGATAACTGTGAAGAAACTCCCAGTGGTCAGCCAGGTGTGTTTCTATATTTCACTCCAGGGTAGCAACAAGTTCTCATGGATTTGTAGGAAGCAAAATATGAAGACTTTACATCTTTTTTTTTTTTTTTACTAGTAACAGCTCAGCACTGGAGTTTAAATATATTCAGAATAAAGGAATATTTGAGCTCATGCATTCTCATATACTTCCTCATTCCTTCTATGGAGGGGCTACCACCTGTAATTCTACCACTTCATTGTTCAACAGAGCTTCCCGGTTTTGAAGTATGATCTTACTTCATGTTTATCATTTCCATACTTCAGTGGTATTTCTACGTCTACATTCCTAATATTGACACTTAGGCAAATTTATCTGCTTATGTTTCTGCATATGGATGTGCAAAAACAAACTTCCAGGATCTAATTTTGGTTTATCATTGCTACTGCCATAAGAGCATAGGAAAGGACATACAGAACTAAACTTACTGTCCTGGTCAGTAGTCTGACAATGGCCAACATAATAAGTGGGGAAATAGGGACCAGACAGTTCCCCTTATATATACCCTCACAAATTCTTGCAACCTGAAGCAGGGTTTATTAGCACATTTTTACCTTTGACAATCCTTGATGAATATATTTTCCATTAATATATCAACTTTCATTTAGAAATAATAAGCCTTTGGGTTCCATATCATCCCATGGAACTAATTTTGAAGTTTAACTTCAGACAGCTTCCTGCTTCTCCTCTTTGCCTATTTATTGAGATGTGGGGAAAAAATGGAACCCGAACTGCACATAACAGAAAAGATGTCAATTTAAAATGGATTTCAGCAGGACCATATTGATATTCTGTATTTTGCTCTCTACTTGTTTTTCATTAGTGAACACTTGTTTACCTTTTTCCTGACACCTATTGAAAGCCTAGCTGATGTTTCATAGTGCCATCCAGAGACTCCAATATTCCAGGTGAGGTCTCACCAGGGCAGAATAGAGGGAGTGAAGGACGTCTCTTGATGTACTAGCCACCCCTCTTCTAATACACCCCAGGATGCCACTGGCCTTCTTGGCCACAAGGGCACATTGCTGGCTCATGGTCATCTTGCTTTCCACTAGGACCGCCAGGTTCCTCTCACCTACACTGCTCTCCACAGGCCAGTCCCCAACCTATACTGGTACCTGGGGTTGTTCCTCCCCAGATACAATACCCTACACTTGCCCTTGTTAAATCTCATTAAATTTCTCCATGCCCAGCTCTCCAACCTGTCTAAATCTTGTGGAATGGCAGCACAGCCTTCTGGTGTGTCAGCCACCCCTCACAGCTTTGTGAAGAGATGTAATTAAAATTTATTGGAGAAAAATCTTGTCAAGAGAGAATGAGCCTCTACACAACAGCTGAATAGTGTCTGAAATGGAGAAAACAAACCGAACTTCAATTATTTTCCTCTGTCTTCCTTTGTTATCTACTTAAGCCATGTCATGTGTAGATCTGTACAGACTGTAGTCTATATGGATCCTTTTATGACTGTAATTCTTTAAATAGTTGAAATGCAGCCCATTGAAAATACCAGAAGATACCATCTGGAACAGGGATGTGTAGTAGACCCCTGTGGGACAGCAATATTCTTTCCTTCATCATTTTCCCTGTTGTTTTGGGTAGGAGTGATCTGAAGGGGAGAGGGGGAGGCACACATCAGGCTCGAAGTAGAACTGGAGAAGTGGAGTGGCTGCTGTATCAGCAGGGGTCCTAATATATGCTGATTCTGACCTTCAGACAAACATATTCCTGCACTACACATTTTTTTAACTCTTGCAAACATTCACAAAGGCACTTATTTTTATCTGATCAGAAACACGAGCTACTTTGTTTCAAAAAGATGCTTTCCTTTTTGCTTGAAATATATTTTTCAGTTCTTGAGTACAGAAGACAAGGAAACTCTAAACATCAAGGACAAGGGATAAAAATCAGAATAGTTTCAGATAAGCAGTAAGCTGTTGCAAAGACAGCTGAAAAGTAAGTTCTACCTATAGGAGAATTTAAAAATGAAGGACCTAATCCTGGAAGATTTAACTGCATCAAGCTGCTAAATTTTAAGAATTGCTAGATGCTTCTCCAATAAATTTGAAGTCACAACCTTAACAAATCGGACATATATATACATATATATACAGGCATACATGTGCCTTTTTTTTTCACTGCAATATGAGTACTTTCTGTTAAGAAAGTAGAACAAAAAAGGATCTTTTTTTTATAGATACTTCAGTCTAAGTGAGTCTTAGTCTTAATGCATCTCAGTGAGTTATTCTGTCTGTTTTGACTTGCTATGTGTTATATTTATGAATGCCATATTTGGAACTCTGCGAGCAAGACAATGCTGCCTCTTTGGCAAGCCATGCCCAGTCACAAAGGCACGTCACGTTACATTCTGAAATATGTGCAACTTACATTATGAAATACCAGTGCAACTTGAGTGTTATTCACCCTACTAGAGAAAATAAAATCAAGCTGATAAAATTCAGAAGACATCCACTTTGGGCTGTGTGAATAACTTAGCACTCTAGACAGGAAAACTATTAGAGGCTATTGTGGGCTTATTTAGTATTAGGCTTTAGTATTTCTTCTTTAATACTTTTTAAGACTCTTGGGCAGATGATGAAAATAATTTGGATGCGCTCCCATAAATGAAGTATTCCCAAAAGATGCTCTTCCTAAAGTCATGGTTCATATAATTAAATAGTTAGAATTTAGATGGTTGAAACCTGTCTCTGGTGAAAACAAGCATCAACATTATAGGTTTAATTTCTCATATTACTATAATGTTTCTAAGATCTGATCATAGACTAATCCCTTCCAGAGGAATCTTGACAAGATGGAAGAATTGGCCTGTTGGGAAGTTCATGGAGTTCAGAAAGACAAAGTTGTGCACTTAGAACAGAATGATCTCATGAAAATGTCCACACAGAACAATGGCTCTGTAGAGAGACAATCTAAGTGTTCAGGTGAACAACAAATTGAATATAGGTCAGCGGTGTGTTCCTTTGAGATGGTGAAGCTGGGCTACATCAGCAAAAGCATTGCTAGCAGGTTGAGGGAAGCGATTACTTCCCTCTGTGCCTCTGCATCAAGAAGGGTTCACTTTTGGAACAGAAACATCAACAGAGATCATGGGTAAGAGTGCCACCAAGATGGCGAGGGAATGGAGCACAAGACATACAAGAAGTGACTGGAGGAATATGGTTTGTTCAGCTCAAGAAGAAATGGATCATGGGTTTATTAATCTAATGGTGGGAGGTTAAGAACTGGATGGAAGAAAGCTATTCTTGAAAATTCACAACAGCAAAAGGCAATAGTTACAGCCTGAAACAGGGAAATTACAACTGTATATGAGGAAAAAAACCCCAACATTTTCATGGCAAGACTGTTCAAGCACAAAAAGAGAGAGGCTGTGGAATGTTCATGCACAGAGGTTTTTCTAACTTCTGAATTTTTGAAGCTATCCCTGTGTTGAGGAGGATGTCAAGCTTGATGACCCCAGAAGTTCCTTCCAACCTTAGTTTTCTTGATGATGCTGTGATTATCTTTCCCTGGGTCTGGCATAGATTTTGGTCTTAAAGCCTGAAATTTTGGGTTTCACAAAAGTCACCAAGTCTGCTAGAAGATTCCTGAATAATATTTCATGGTTGGTGACGTACCATCTTGCAATTAATAATCTTATTTCTAAATAATTAATTTATAAAGCAGTGTGAAGAGATTGAGACCTAGCAGTGCTCAGTATTATTGGGGGTGGGGTGGAGGGAGTGTGTGGTGGGTGGTGAAGGCATAAAATAATCTGTTCGTTGCTTACTTGCTTGAAATGGAAACTAAAACCTAAAATTCAGATGTTACTCTTACTCCATTCACTACATACTTTGAAAGTAAAAAAAGGGTACAAAATGTGCCTGAATTACGGAGCTAGAGAAAATGTATGTCGGACTTAGATATCTAATATAAAGTAAAATTATTGCAAATCTTCATTTTCAGATAGAAGGTCATATGAAAAATCAGTAATGAATAGGATAATTATTTGTGTGTATACAGTTAATTTTCCTCAGAGGAACAGTTACCAGTTAATTATGGGCTGTGAACTCTATATGGAATGATCTGTGAGAGCATTTGGGGACAGATTGCATGGCAAGGGGCAGACAATGAGATTCTCAGATGATGTAAATCAATCCTTTTCTTTCTCTCATGATACATCCATTTATTCCATCAGAAAATCTAGTGGACAGATATCAAATAATAGAGCTTTGTACAACTAGAATACCGCATATTTGTATTTATCTTTCACATATTATGGTAAATTAAATGTAATTCTGCTAGTTAAACCAGTTCTACAGGTCTGCAGTATTATGTACTGGATCTGGATTTTGTTTTCTATCGGTATTATCTCATTCTGCAAGTTTCTGCAAGTACAGCAGCAACAACAACGACAACAAAAAGCTAGCCTGAAGCTATTCCACCACAAACTGTGATCCTGTCAGATCTTATCAGCTCAGAAAAGTTGGTCCTGGTCTGTAACTGTGGAGACTTCCATAGGAAAAAATGAGCTTAAGGGATGCCTGCATTCTTTGAGTTTAAGGTCTGGTACTGCTACAGCAAATGGTTTCAACCCTGACTCCATTTCCAGCTGATATTTTTTTTTATTAGAAACCTTATTGGAGTTTCAGTTTATGTTCCTGCCTTCCCCTTATGGGTAAGAAGGTGGAAAGAAGGTGTTTATACTCTCCTTGTCTGCTACACAGACTTTACATGTTCCCATAGCTACAAGTTTTTCCCATGCCAATAATTAAGGAGATTGTCTATGTTTAATCTTTAGAGAGAGCTTTTGGGTAACAAAGATGGACATGAAAATAAAGAGAAAAGTAAATGATGGAAGATTGTATGAAGAGAAGAAATAAGGACAAAGTAAAAAAAAAAAAAAAGGAAATATATGGAGAAATTTATCTGTATCCTGTTATTCTGAATTCTTGTTTGTAAATTCATGAAGACAGGGGTAAATCTTCTTTGTGTATTCCTGGCTTCATTATAAACATGGCTTGTTCAATGAAGTACCTAATATAACAGAGCACACTGGGGATTTTGAGGGAGAGAATGAAGTAACTTTACACATGATTGATAACATAGGAGGGAAGAAAAATATACAGTAGATAAAAAGAAAATAAAAGTGATAAAAGAAGAAAAATAAATGTGCCAAAGAAGATGGAATAAAAGACAAAATAAAGAAGGAAGTATCTGTAAAAGTATGAAACAAGACAACTGAATCTTACATTAGATGTAACCATAATGTTAGCTAAGACACTTTGCTCACATGTAGTCACCACAAACCAGCATCTAGCCTCAAGTTTCTTATCCTCAAACTGAATCCCAGTGTTTTAAACCATCTGCAACATGTATATGTTTTCTGCAGCTGATGTCTACATACTTCTACAGTTTATCTGCTTCCAAAGTTTTCCTTACCATTGGACTGGTCTTTCTCAAAGCTCCTGCTTCTTCCATAAAATTAAAAAAAAACCACGTCACAGAATGAGGATGAAGGTACATCTAGCCCACCTCTTGCTTTTGGTACCATCTGGAAGCTGGGAATTAAAGACCAGTATAAAAAACTCTTGATACAGAAATATTTATTGACTTCCAAAAGAATATGTTCACCACTGTACATAATAGAGAAATATCTGAGATTTGTTCCTATTCATTCCCTCCTAAGAAGAACAGGGGCAGTTTATTTTATGGGGCATCTGAACACTTTAATGTCTAGCTTAGAGGGAAAGGTCGATTTCCTCAGCATCCCTCTTTATGTTGAGAAAATTTGCTTCCTATGAAAGGGTGTGGGGACAGAAGCAATTTTTGTGGTACTGCTAGTAGTTTTCTTCAGTAACAAAGTCTGCAATTTAGTCTGGCCTTTATTTTATCAAACACACGTAGAATTCATCTGTGTAAGGATCAGACATAATGCACCCCTTTTCAGAATGCAGATAAGTCAAAAGAGCATGTTCAGTTTATTTTTAATTTAGTTACTCGGCCCTGAAAAAAAATTCGTATTCAGATCCCTTATAGCAAAGAGTAAGTGTAAAGGCAGAAAGAGGGAGAGAGAGCTCTGTATAAGCTTCTTTGCAATATGGGGCGCGGAGGTGGGAGGATCCATCAAGTACAGAAAATGTATCTCTCAGAAAAAAGCATGTGCTTTCACAAGTAAATTTTGGTAAAAACAAATTTAATATCAGATAAATCTAAATTATTGATAGGGATCTGTAAATCCTAGAAAATAAGTATTAAAATATATGAAAAAAATCTAGACTTCTTTCTCCAGGAGGTTCAGGAAGCAATGTTGAGGGCTGTTCCAGTCCCACTTAATGTTATAAGTCAGGATCCACGGTAAACCTTTAGAGTAGGTCCACAGGGAGGGGAGAGCATGGTATTGAGGCTGCTCTTTCTGAGGCAACACCATGGTTTCCTCTTTTGTTACAGTACTGTTCTTTTAAAATGTAATTGTTGATAGAACTCAATTGATTTCTGTTGAGATCTATTGGATAACAGGGAAGTTTATAAAAAGATGTATGAGAGATACTGCTGTTATTATTTCATGACCAGGAAGACCTTTTGCAGGTCTAGAAAGTAATGTCAGTGTTCGGTCTGTACTGTGATGCACATAAGCCCTCAAAAATGTTGTAGGAGTATCCTTGTAATTCTCAGAAGTATCTGTCATTAATGTTAACATATCTAACCGAACGGTCCTGTTCAACACTCTGAGACTCTTTCATTGTTTTGAGTATTTGGCACATGTAGATCAAATCATAATACCTGCCCAGTAGTACTTTCCTTTGTGAAAGAAAAATGTCTCATGATTCCATTAAGAGTTTGTCTCCGTGATTATGTCCTCAGTACAGACATCATGAGGAATGAGAGAAAGGCATATCTCTCTTATTGTGTGAAAATTTAAGTTCCTTTGGTTTATTGCAACCATCTTCAAGTGTTACAGTATTGATTATTTAAATATCTGTTGCTGCCCGGAGTATTTTCATGTTGACTGACAGATCCCATTACTTTATCTGCTGAGGAATTCAAATTTGTTAAAGTTATGAAAAACAGCACCGTGTAGGAATCATCAATCTTGCTCCGTTGTTAGCGCTGAGATGTTCTGGAGACAGCTGGCATTTCCTTGACACGTTGCACGATGTCCCCAAAAATCTCTCATCTTTCCAGGCTCGACAGAAAGAAAATTAATCGCTCAGACAGCGATTTGTCATTTTGAGGATTACCCAGGCAGCCCGGCAATACGGAAAGCACTGAACGTGCCGCTCGCCATAGTAATTTGTGCACGGATTCCGCAGCGACAGAAGGCCCAAAGCGGCGTTCGGCGGGTTCCACGGCGGGGTTAATTGGGCTGTTTAAGCGGTGGGCGCCCACCGCACCGCACCGCCACGCTGCCGGTGCGCGCCGCTCGCCCGAAGGTGGCACCAGAGCGCTGTGGGACCGAGCCGCCGCCGCCGGCTGCGCCCAGCCCAGCTCCGCAACGGGGAGGAGGGGGAGGAGGAGCGCGCAAGAACCGCGTAACGGTATCAAGTTCAATAGCGACAAGAACTTTTCAATCTTAATTTTGTCTAACGGTGTCCTCTATCTGTCTTTCTATCACCTACCATCAACCTACCTACCTATTTATATTCTTTTAAGGAAATCACTGTTGTTAAGGTATGGCAACCTATCTAAAAGCCGAAATATCCAATGGGCTAGAAAGAATGAAATTGCCGAAAACAATAATAAATCGCATCTTCTGAAGCTGTGTTGCATGCCAGCTTCGTTCGCTGCTTTGTTTTTAAGCAGATACTCAAGGTGTAATGCTAGCCTTAAGGTATACAGCATTTGATTTTAAATGGATATTGTGGAATTAAAGTCATATTAACATAGGAAGACCTATACATGTTCACTCATAAAACAGATCAGATCTTTCACTTGAAAAAAAAAATACTGACACTATTTATGCATGGCAAACAGGCCAAGGAAGGTGATTCTGTCCCTCTATTCTGCTCTCATGAGACCCCACCTGGAGTGCTGCATCCAACTCCCAGTACAGACAAGACATAGAGCTGTTGGAGCAAGTCCAGAGGAGGACCATGAAGATGATCAGAGGGCTGGAGCACATCTCCTGTGAAGACAGGCTGAGACAGTTGGGCTTCTTCAGCCTGGAGAAGGCTACAGAGAGACCTAATTAAGGCCTACCTATTTAAAGGGGTCCTGCAGGAAAGTGGGAGAGGGACTGTTCAAGGAGTGTAGTAATAGGACAAAGGGTAGTGGCTTCAAGCTAAAAGGGGGCAGTTTTAGAGTAAACATTAGGAAAAAATTCTTCCCTGTGAAGGTGGTGAGGCCCTGACACAGGTTGCCCAGAGAAGCTGTGGCTGCCCCCTCCCTGGCAGTGTTAAAGGCCAGGTTGGATGGGGCTTTGGGCAACCTGATCTAGTGGAGGATGTCCCCGCCTACAGCAGGGGGGGTGGAATGAGATGATCTTTGAGGTCCCTTCCAACCCAAATTATTCTGTGATTCTACATTAAAATTCATTCTCCACACTTCACTAAAATGCTTGTGTTGGGTTTGTCAAGTGTGCAAACAGAGCCTGGCTGCCTATTCAGTAGTAGATATGAAATGTGTGTGGGTCTCTAACAGTAAGGATTTCTGAAATTTTATGAAGCTTTATATAACCATCTTTTTTATTTGTTATGTTCTTCAGGGACAAGTTTTTGGTCCCAGTTGGTATCCCTCCATCCCAGTCCCTACAGGCTGTGGCACAAAAGTGCTATATGGCTGCATTTCTGTTTGGCTGCCCGCAGAGGAATGGAGAATTATTTCCTATTTCAAGTTCTTCAGTACACCACAGTAGGTCCTACCGTATATTTTTAAAACAGGGAATGCAGCTGGTATTTTACCTCTAAAACTGGAAACTTGATGGATCTCTGTCTGTTATCTACCATTAAAATCAGAGCTGCACCTGCTAGTTTCTTCAGATTTGACTATCTAAGAACAGTCAGAAAATCAGATATAAAACCCAGTGTTTGCTTTAATCTCAGATGCTTCGGGGGTGGATGAAAACACCTATTATCCCTTTTAAGTTATTTACTTGTTAATTTAATCCATGACAGTCATCTCATTTGTGCCAATTCTGAATAATGAAATCAGACTATTTGTTTAATGTTTCAATCTGTAATTTTCATGCTAGGGATTAAATCTGCCATTCTTAGATAATGAAATAGGAAGAGGCCTGAGCTACTTGACAGTTATGTAGAATACTGTGTGGATTAAAAAAAGATCATTTAAAATGGCAAAAATACGAACTAGAGTGTTGTTTTAGTGTGCTAATATGCTGACAAAGGCAAAAGAAGGATTTAGGAGCTGAAACCACAAATTGTAGCTCTGATTTTCTGTAGAATTGTGCAAAGTTTGTGTCTCAAAATCTGTGAAATTTTTTCTGCCTTATCTTCCACACACTGCAGCATCCCGCGTTTTGAAAGAAAGCTACAGAAAACTGCATGGAGCTAATATCTTCTGTTACATTTCTCTCAAAAGAATATGTTTGTGCATACATTATGTGCACATTTTCCTGCAAATATAACATATTCTTGATTTCGACAAACAGCTGTCTCAGCCCTGATTTGGCACTAAGTGCTGAGCACTCACATCCTGTCCTGCCTAGTAGTTTTGAAGATAGGGATGTGGAGAAAAGGGTGGAGCTAACCTGGGGTATGCAAAATCTAAGGTTACAGTTGGCAGATCTGCTGCCCAGGACATAGTGGGTCACAGTTCTCTTCCTACTTTTTACATTCGTTGCACCTCACACCAAGTAACAAGGATGCACACAGTATTTTCTTCTGGAGCTATTTCACTCTGTACAAGTTAGTTGTTAAGCAGACTACTAAGTATTAGTGGTACTACAGGCTATTATCGCTATTGAAGCATGTAAGGTAGATGTCTAGTTCTAGCTAATTTTTGAACTAGTTGTTCAATGTGAATGACCATCTAAAGATCCTTCTCAAAAACACTGTGCCATGACTATTTTTGTTGGAATTGAGACATATTAATTCAAACTCAACTGAGTAAGAGACAATCCTAAACCAGCATGTCACATACCTTGGAGAAGCTAGGGTTACAATACACAAGATAGGTGGAAAATGGTTCTGTCAATCTACCTTTTTCTTTTCTTGCAAAAATCCCCAGATATAACATATAATGCTTAGTCAATGGAAGGATGTTTGTAGAATAAGAGATATTTGTATGCTGTTTTGCCTGATTCCTCTGAGGAAAAAAAAACCCCTGTTTTAATTTAATGTTGTTTCAGTTTCATAGTGTCTTTTTTTTTTTTCCCCTTGTATTTTACTTTTGGTTAAGCTGTAAGGGCTATACTATCACAAACCAGTTTTAGGAAGAGATTGATTTTAGTACACCCAAAATGTACTCACTACTTTTGGAACTGGAGATAGTCAGGTAGAGATTACATAATGAGATTTTTACACTGAATATTTCTTTGTATAAAAGTTTGATCCCCTTAAATGAGTCTGGTTATCTGTTTAGTTAGACCCTGACTGTGTATCTCAAATACAGAATGTTAAAAGTATATTTTGTAAAACCAATGCTTTTGGTTTTACATGTATATACATTACATTTCATCATGTATTGATGAAATGTTTACAAGCCACAGCAAAGTTTCCCAACTTGGTTGTGTATATGAAGGATGTCTAAAATGTCTGCATTAAAATGTGAATCAAAGAATACAGCATCAGTGCCTTAAATATAGGGAAATAAATATGTGGAAAATTACATGGAAAATGCATTTATAGTTAATGAGACTACTGTAGAATAATTCAGATTGGTAATTGAATATTATTTTCTAAATTATATTATTTCTAAAAATAATACTCAGAATAAGTGCTAAAGCATGAATAAAATTGTGGATATTTTCAGTTGTTCTGTTATTTTGGCATCACAGTGCAACATCTAAATTACAAATAAGCTCAAGGGCAGGGCACCAAACAAAAGACTGCATGCAATTTATGTGGGTTAAGATACACAACTTTTATATAGAACTAAGGATTTATTGGTAGACTAATTAAAATATTATCAGTCTAGTGAAAGAGATATTATTAACTCAGTCACAATGAATTACTGTAACAGCTTATAATGACAGAATTAAAACTGATAAAGACAAATGTTCTATTATCAACCCTCTTTCCTGATGCTAGGCTCACCACTGGAATCCACCCAGGGAGCTAAGGTCAAATGCATTAGCTTTCCTCTGGAAGAAGGTATGCATGTATTGTGAGTTATCAACATCCCGAATCATTAGGCAGGAAACATCTAATGTTGATAGAGGGTTTCCTCCTTCTTGCTCTTCAGTAAACTGAAGTCCCTCCATCAACATTACAAACACCATTTACATGTTTGCTAACAGTCTTCCTCATTTTTATTCACCGATTTCCAGTTCCATGATATATTTGACTTTTACTGTATACGGGTTGGTTTATGTACGTTGCATATTTGCTCTTTGCTTCTTCTATTATTTTTTTCTTCAAAACCCATTTTTCCAATGCATGTCTGATGAATAGTAACTGGACATTGGTGACACATTTTTGTGGCCCTGGAGTGACCCCTATCATGTGTATATATTTTCAAGGCCTATGCCACGTTCTTTACTCATACTGTCAGGGTCTCTGTTTCAAGCCCTTGATTTTCTTCAACAACCTTTAAGATGTGGTTTCCTGATAACAACACTTACTTTTTTAATCACTAATCAGAGAAACAGCCTTTCTGGAGTGACATTGAATAGTCGAGTCTACAGCAAACAATGCTCCAGTTCAGAAATATATCTATCCATCTATCTATAGGTACATATAAGTTCAGGTATTATACTTTTGTTATTACCTATTATTAATATCTAATTCTTACAGTGACATCATTGATATGTAATAAAATTTCTTTGCTCTAACATAGTGCTTATTTGCTAACTGAAACGGCTGTTCCAATATCTGCTGCTCTGCTCTGATTTAATGTCAGCAGTAAGTGTATTCTTTATGTACCTCGCCACAGTCCTTCCAGTTTCCCATACATTCACCCATAAATTCCTATAGCGGCAATTAATCTTTCTCTTTGCAAGCATAGTATTGTGTCCCTCCGGAAAATTCTTCCTAAAAATATGAATGAAAAGCTGGAGGAAATAATATTTGGAACAAAAATTCCAAAAGTTCTACCTGTTTGCCAGACTGGTGGAGTAAAATCATAGACAGTGAATCCATCCCTGTAGAAGGGATGGAGAGATGGGTTGGTTGCTGGTCTTTTTCAAAGGCCTTCCAGTGAAGGCCTTATGGGCAGCAAATTGTCATAGTGTGACATTGTTACATCCCTGCCTCTTTGTTGTCTGCTGTTTAAAATGTCACTGCCACACACACAGAGCAAGCAACACAGCCTCTCTTGAATGCAGTACACTGTCAGTGAAACTACCGTGTGTACCTCATGTGTCTTACTCAGCTGCATGATAGGCTTTTACACTATCACCTAGATAATGAAAATATAATATAATACGAGAACATTGTAAACAGGACAAATTAACAAGTTACGATATTTTCAGCTTAAATGTACTTTATGAGGTAAAATCTATTCCATCCATATAGTTCAGTGGTTGTTAAAAGAGTTTCACCGTGATCACAGATGGGTTATCTTCCTTAACCATGAAGGAAGTGAAATATTTTCAAGCTGCATCTCCTGGCCTTCAACCTCCAGGCTACAGGCCAACAAATATCTAACACAAGCAGCCACACTGAGAGTTGGTTTTACAAGATGAAGCGTTTTGGTTTTAATATGGTTGTAAGAAAAAGAAGTGATGAAGTGATAAAAAACTAAAAGGAAGTTATTTGATTTGTAGAGTGAACAAGATTTACCAATGTTCTTGTATGATCTTCATTTCAGCTTGGAAGAAATACAAGCTGGTGTCATGATTTGTAATGAAAGTTGCAAATTTGGTTGTTTAAGAATACTGCTAAAATTTTAGTAATTTCTTTTTCCTTTCTTCAAAGGTAGTCTACATTGGAACTCTTGGTGACCTCCATGGCACCTTCACACACACATACACACAAACACATAAAAGACCATGGGATTAAATATTGTAATGACAAAGTGAAAGGACAATTAAAATTGAAACAATCTGATGTAAGGAGTCTGTTATCTAGCTGTGATCAAATTCCATTCTTTGGTATTTTACCCATCTATGTTAGAATAACTATTTCCCAGTTCTCCCAGATAGGATGGTACAAACAGTACTACTGAGTAGAATGCATGATAAAATTTTTCCAATAATATGCATATGTTCAAATATCATAGTACATGTTTCATATTTAGTTATAAAAGGTTTGTTTTTTATAGTATATTTTTAAAAATTATTAAATNNNNGTATATTTTTAAAAATTATTAAATAAATGCCAAGAAGACTTTTTTTTGTGAGAACCACAGCAAGAATAAAATGTTTTGCACAATCTTTCTCTTTCAGAGCATAAGTTGAAAACAATTAACTGAAGCTGGTAAATGTCACTTTGTTGGTTTTTTTTTTTATTTCATACTTAAAAGGTATTCCTAGAAATAGTTAAGTGGAATCTTGGGAGTAGGGATCTGAATGAAGTAAAATAATTTTTACAGCTGAGTGTGCCAAGTGTTGTACCTAATGATAACATTTTATAATTGATTTATGATTACTGAAAATAAGAGCTTATGAAGACTGCTTCAAAGGACCTTTCAATCCAGTTGTTCTAATAGAATGTGCTAAAACAATTAATACATACAGCACTTAAATATGTTGTCATTTTTCTTTCCTAGTTAATGGATACTGCTTTCAATTTTGTGTTCAATTACTGTGATTAATTAAACTTTTTTGTTCCCTATTTCTATTATCAGATTAAATGCTATAGATGTTTCACTTTGGGGTAATTAAGCATCCTTTTAGTAAGGAAAACTGGGGGTTTTGTTTGCTTGTTTATCTTTATAAATACATTTGTAATCATGCTGGAACTTTTTCTTGGGGGAAAAAAAAGGGAGGGATAAATAGTAATGCAAATGTTTCAGAATTTACCTCCTCATTTATCTCTCTATATGAACTAGAAAAGAAAGGAATTAGAGCATGAGGAAGGGATGCAGGCATCTGCTAGGTAATCACAGTCTTAGAACCTTGGCTTATTTTCTCTTTTGCTGGTTGAAAAGCCCAAATATGCACCATCCCACTATGCTGTCTTTCCAAGTAGTTTCCAATTTAAAGGTCCAATTATCCAGAGCCTTACTTGGCTCAGAAATGTTTAGGTGAAATAGCACATACGTTACAGACTTTTAAGGCAACTCTAGCTTCCCAGATCTTAACAGAAGATTTGATAAGACTTAATTTCCATCTAAGTAACATTAATAGGAGCTAAAAGAGATGATAGGAATCAAGGGAGAAAAAAGAAAAAAAAAAAAAACACAAAAAAATCCCATACTGAAGCAAAAAACAGTAGGGATCAAACTACCATATGATTCCTCGGCTAATACTTAAATGTAATGTTTAAAGTGTTTAAATATTATGCTTAACCTCACTAACAGAAGCTCAGTAGGTGACATATTGACTGATTTTCTAGGAGAGAACTTAGCCTTGGCATGACAGTAGCCACACATACTTGTAATTTGGCTTCTCTGTAGGCAATTAACCAGCGTGCCATAACTGTGGCCCCCTTAGTAACCTAGTTAAGAAAAATCCCAATATGAGCTGAGTATATACTAGTATATTACTTTGTTCAGTGAAGATATAGATGCTACATCTGAAACCTTAGCTCAGTTTATTTTAGGATAATTATTTTATTATTTACAAAACCACCAAATGGGAGATGAGGTGATATTCAGCAACAGATAAAATGGCTACATTTAGCCCTTTGGCTCACACTAAATAGTGGGAGAGTGTTCAATTTAGTTGCCTAAACACAAATATATAGTGCCATTTGACTTGCCCTCAATTATTCCACCTGTGCCTCTGCAGCCACTCTAGAAGGGCTTGGAACTTTTGCAGGTCCTTTGCAATCTGTGGTAGCCATCTGAGTATCTGTGAGACACCTCAACTGGCAATAGGTTATTTTATTTTGGAAACTGAATCCCTCCTCTTCTGGCTGATCAGTTGAAGAGGTATTTAGAATTCTATTTGTCAACTCTCCATCAGCTGAGGGGACTTAGATACCTACCACACAGACAGTTACAAGTTGACACCTAAATTTATTTATGATTATGATGCAATTCCCACCATGCCTCTGGTTTGATACCTTTTGCTTTAATGGGACAATTAATTTCCCACTGTTTTCTTATAGTAAAAATATTAGCTAATGCCAAGATAAGGCTATATGCTGGGTCTTGCTTTTGGGTTACTAAAATCCCAAACAATGCTACAGACTTGGGAAGACTGTCTGGAAAGCTGCCCAGCAGGAAAAGACCAGAAGGTGTTGGTCAACATCTGGCTAAGTATGAGCCAGCAGTGTGCCCAGCTGGCCAAGGAGGACAACAGCATCCTGGCCTGTATCAGAAATGGCCAGAAGGACTGGGGAAGCAATTGACCCCCTGTAATCAGCACTGCTGAAGTTGCACCTCAAGTACTGCTTTCTGTTTTGGGCCCCTCACTACAAGAAAGACATTGTGGTGCTGAAGCATATCCAGCTGGATATGCTGGTGAAGGGTCTAATGAACAAGTCCTATGATGACCACCTGAGGGAACTGCTCTTTTTTTGTTTTTTAAGACTGAAGAAAAAGGTACTGAGGGGAGACCTTATTGCTCTACAACTACCGGAAAGGAGGTTGTATCAAGGTGGATGTTAATCTCTTCTCCCAAGTGGCAACAGATAGGGCAAGAAGAAATTACCTCATGTTGCATCAGGGGAGGTTTAGATTGGATATTAGGAAAAATTTATTCACATAAAAGGTTATCAATCACTGGAACAGGCTGCCCAGGGGAGTGGTTAAGTCACCAACTCTGGAGGGATTTAAAAGTCATGTAATCATGAACCTTAGTGGCATGGTTTAATTATAGACTAGTAGTGTCAAGTTAATGGTTGGACTCAACAGTCTTGTCTCTTTGTGGTGGTTTTGGAATGTGGCTTTTTTAAGAAGTGGCTAGGAAATTTCTTAAGGGTCTGAACAAAGTAAAATCCCAGATGGCTCCCAAGGCCAAACTCCCAAACCCTGTTGCTGACAAGGCCGGTCAGACCAATCGGCACCAGTCACAGCACCTCCGGGAATCACATTTTAGAGAGAGAACAACACAAACAGCCACATTTTGCCACCAGAGAAGGGAGTGAGAAGACGTAAGAAACTTTGCAGACAGCAAGGTCAGTGAAGGGGGAGAGGAGACACTGAGAGAAAATTCCCTGCAGCCTGTGGAGAATACCATGGTGAAGTGGGTGTGTCCCTGCAGTCCACGGAGGATGAAAAGACCCCACTTGCAGCCCATGGAGAGACACCTGGTTCGGGCAGGAGACCACCATGGGGGAGGTGGAGGAATTTGGAAGAATCTGTGACCTACACTGGAGCAAGCCCCTGACAGCACCTTCATCCCAAGATGTAAGAGACAGAGAGAGAGAGACAGAGGCCCACACAAGAGCAGGTTTGCTGGGGGGTTGTGACTCTGTGGGGGACCAGGCTGGGGCCAGCAGTCTGGGATTGAGAGATATTTTATGAGTGTATAGAAGTGACCCACACTGGGGCAGTTGGTGAAGAGCCGAGGGCCTGTGGGAGAGGACTCACGTGGAGATCATAGCGGACTGTCCCATGGGTGGGACCTCATGCTAGCACAGGGAAAGAATGTGAGAAATACCCCGCCAAGAAGGAGAACAACTCATGAGGAACTGACTGAAGACTGAAGTCTCCGTTCCCTATTTCCCCCGCTTTCCCCAGTGCCATCCTTGGGAAGAGAAACATCATGAATAGAGTGAAGTCTTCAAAGAGGGGAGGGGTGGGGGGTGATGTTTTAAGAGCTGTTTTGTACTTCTCATTATCTGACTGTTCTTTTGTCTGTTTCTGTAGTGTAATGTAATAAATTAGAGAGTCTTCTTGCTTTTCTTCTGTGTTGAGTCTGTTTTGCCTGTCATGCTAATTGCAGAATGGTCTTTCCCTGTCCTTATCTCAACTCCAAAGCCTCTCAATATGTATTTTCTCCCCTGTCCAGCTAAGAGGGGAGTGATAGAGCGACTTTGGTGGGAGTCTGGCTTCCAGCCAGAGTGAAACCACCACACTCTTCCAACCTAAATGATTTTATGATTCTATGATTCTATGATAAGGACAAGGACAAGGGAATGTTTAGAATCCCAATACAGCATTACTAATGTCATCCTACTGCTGCAAGAATAATCTATTTTAAAACAATCTAATTGTGCCTACTAAAATCACAGTTATATTCTCATGATAACACTTGTGTAGCATGTAATGAGTCTTAGAACAGAATAATTATGGTTCCACTCTGACTAGATTTTTCTTTTCAGCTGAAAGAACAGGTAGAAGAGGATAAATTTTACAATGAGACAAAGGTGTAAGAGATTAGAACACTAAAAGTTAGAAAACAAATGCCTATCTGGACAGAAACAGCTCTTTGTTGAATGTCATGAGTTTTCATACAATCATAATCACTTTCTAGAGATTTGATATAAAAAAGCCATAGAAATCCATAACAGCTTCAAGGTTATTCAATCAAGTAGGTCAACATGCTTTCTAGCTTCCCAAATAAGCTGTAAACAACAGAACAGCTCTGCTGGAAGTCCTTCAGGAATGGACTTTTAGCAGTGCATTTGGTTACTCACAAAGCATAACAGAAAAAACTTATGCTACTGTTCTCTCCTTCAGAGGTATTGTTACAACAGCAAACTAGAACATACACTTCAGCGTCATCCATGATTTTGTAAGCTACTACACTGTAGATCAGAAGGGAGCCATGACAACTCTACTGGTCTTAAACCACAAATTTACAGATGAAAATTATTTATCAGTTTTCCAAATCATCTCTTCTCCTACCTTTTTTTCAAATATATCATACTAAATCTGTGTATGCTCACAAACAATTTCTCATCTTGGACCACACAGTATATCTTATTTTTTTTGTTATTTATAGGCTTAGCTTTTACAATGTTGATATTACTTTTTTTGTTTTCTCCTCACTTTTAGGGTAGTGCTACAATGGTAAGCACAGAAAATGTTGTCTAACATTTCTGGGTCACTACTGATCTTGCCCGTAACTAGAACAGTACACCAAAACCATTTTTCACTTGAAAGAATAACCATATTTGATGGTTTCCTGGAATAATCATAGCTTCTTCTGCAGAGTTCTCAGAAATTCAGGAATTTGAGCTGCACATTGACTTTTTAATTCAATCTGATAGGAGGATGAAGATCTCAGAAAGAGTTTGCAGTTTTCACTTGTTCTTACTAACAATTTAAAACGTCACTGTAAAAGTAGGCAAAATTACAAAATTGGATTGATTTTGTCTTGATCATAAGGCACCTGTTTTTTGTTTATTTTTATCATGGAAACTCTAGCACCAGGTTATACTTATGTTCAAACTGACTTGAAATTGCACCTTATTCATACAGTCTGCCCCAGGTATCCCATGTTTATTCAATTTATCTGGTACTGTTTTGCTTTTTTCTTTAAACAAACATTAAAGGAAAAATTACATCAGTTTCATAGATTCCAAAGATTAAAGAAGACTTTTGTAGTTCTTCTATCTTGTAACTTAATTTCTTGTATTAAAGGAATATCCAGAAATTCTATGCTGAATAAAATTATTGGTTAACTTATTTTTAAATGTAACTATGGAACAGTAGAAGTTCTGACAGTGTATATTAATTTTATCTATGAGCTCAATACCATCTTCCCTTTAGTTTAATCTTAATGATAGGTTCTATCTTTGCAAGACTCACACAACTACTGTTGCTCTAAAGTTCATTTTAGGTTCTGTCAGTTTAATACTTGCTATATGTAATTCGTGATGTGTAATTTGTGGTTGTAGCAGACTCAAAACTAAGTGTATGATGCTCCCTGTAAAGAAAGCTAAAACATGCCTTTATATATTCTAATGAGTCTCATGCTCCCTCTGAAAGAATTCATACATGTTACACTATACACTGAGTAATATATTTCATGAGGATATGTAATCTTGGTAGGTCTTACAGTATCATTTCTCTACCAAAACACAAATTCTTAAAGTAAACTGATTGATCATATTCAAAGTTAAGGAAACAAAGATTACTATAAATTATCTTTGAATACAAGAATAATTATATTGATCTTAACCTCTTCATGTTTCCTTTTAATATTACTATTAATATTAATATTATTATAAAATTTTTTGTTGAGAAGAAG
>VXBZ01002383.1:269468-302303 GCA_013399135.1 Heliornis fulica
GAATAATTATATTGATCTTAACCTCTTCATGTTTCCTTTTAATATTACTATTAATATTAATATTATTATAAAATTTTTTGTTGAGAAGAAGGCAAAACATATACCAGAAGATAATAGAAGACTTTGCGTGGTCCCTGAAGTCATCAAGAAAAACAGTGCTGTAGTGAGGAGCTGTCTGATTCATAGAATTCACGTCATCACCACTACAACTGCTGTATGCCATATCAAAGTTATTGCTGTAAGAATCACCCAGATTGATGAAAAAAAGGAACAATGATGAAACTAACAAAAATGCAACAGTGATGACACCAGAACTGGCTTCAACACGCAACAACCCAACACCCACTCTCATGCCCTGAGAGACTGTTATGACAGATGGAGCCAAAGTCACAGACAAAATGAACTCAACGGACATTCAGAGAGATAAACTATTCACTAAGGGAATAATATCTGGTCTATATAAATATATATATATAAAAAGACAGAAGAAAAAGGTGGATTATTTTTTACCTACTCTGGTTTTGGCTGCGATAGAGTTAATTTTCTTCCTGTTATTTGTGACAGAAAGACACTCAACTGCAGGGTTTTATAAAAAATAGTGATTTCTTTTAAACCTACGTGCAGATTCAATCCGTCCCTTGCAGGTTTAATGGATACAATGGAGAAATGCACTATTGGAGACTCAGGGTGTATTGTTTGTTGAAGGAATTCAAGGCTGAACGCAGGTTTCCGGGTCTTTGGATGATGCAGAACTGCTCGGTTCAGTCTCAGTTTACAGAGCACCTCAAGTCGGAGCCATCTACACAGCTCCTCAGGAGGTGTCTCCTCAGAGATGGGGCCTCAAGGCAGTCCCAGGATGAGTGGCTTTTACAACCCCACCATGAGCCTCCAGACATTACTGAATCCTGTTTGTGGAGCTCAGAGCAAAACGATCCTTACAGTATTGTGCTAGATTTTTGATTTGGTATGAAAATAATCTTGATAATACACTAATGTGCATAACTTGTTTAGGTGGTTGTTATGATTACGATTATGATTATCACTGTTATTGTTATGATTACAGCTATTGCTATTACTATTATTATTATAATTATTATTATTACTCTTTTTTTCCTATTAAAGTATTTTTATCACAAACTATGAGTTTTACTTTTTGTTCTTTTTTTCTCCCCCATCCCACTGTGGGAGGGGATTGAGCAAATGGCTGTGTGGTTATTTTAGCTGCCTGCAACGTTAAAACTCAACACATACAGTTTTGTTTTCTGGACTGATGTTGTAGGACAGGCAAATATAAGTTAATGACCACATGACAAAATATGCCTAAACTATGGCTGTGGGAGTTTTTTGCATGCTATAGTGTTTATTTAAAAGAAAAGTAGTTTTTGTCGAATTCTCTTGAAATTGCCAGTTTTTATAGTCTTTCAGAGTAGAAGAAAATAGACTATGTTTACAAGCCCTTGAATGTACAGAAAATGTGGTTGATAAAAAAATTTAAAATACTGTTTTCTTTCGCATAGCTTTCAGAACAAGGCTGAGGGGAGCTGTCAAATTTTTTAAAAGGCATTTTATGAAATGGTCTTAGTCAGTCAGGAGGAGGAAAATCATTTGAGACCAGACCAAGGCAGCAAGTTAGCTAATCCACCTGAACCCTAAACATATATCCTAACTTAGATAAACTCATGAAAGCTAATTCTGTTGGGTTGAACTCTTACAGTAAAGACCTTTGGAAACAGCCTCTTTCACTGGTACTTTCTGAATGTGAAGATAAATGATAGTGGCAATATCTTCCTGTCCTCTTTAATGTTATCTTTTCTTTTATGTTACCCTAAACCTACAATGCCTCACCATGGAGGAAGGTAACATTGTTTTCTATTGAAAGAGTTTCTCTAGCATTTAATGTCTACCTTATTTTGTAATTTTTAACCAAAGTTAGGGCACTTTTGGCTTGTCTGCTCTATTCATGAGTTGTGCTGGAATTGAGACTCTGATACAATTTCACTGAAATTGGCCAATGGATGTGCAGACCTACTTTTCACGAGAAGCCAAGTTGAAAACAAATTGGAAGTTGCATTCTCAGAATACACATTGCACTATGAATTGTTTTAGAAAGTCCTTACAGGAAATGACCGAAAAGGCATTATTTCTGGTTCTTTCTGTGATTCTTAATGTTGTCTCTGTTAGCAGCATCTATCTACTCGACAGCTCTGAGACTACCCTCTCTACCTAAGGTGGTGAAGATTCAAAATTTTAGCATGCACTATTCATAATCACCTCTTGCCTACACTTTACATTACTTTCATGGGGTAAAGACTATCCCCTAAACATGCTTGTGGTGGCACCAAGGATTTTTACAACTTCTTTTATTTAAGATGCTTCCAATAATCAATAAGAGAAATATATGCCTATGCAAAAAAAAAAAAAAACCCATCAATTTTAATCCTTACTTTTTCTATTAATAAATAAACCCAAATAACATTATTTTAATCTGTTATCAAGACAGGCACACTTGCAATAGAAATAGCAGTTGTCTCAAAGACAGATTCTGCAGCAAGTAAAATAATTTGGCTCAGACTCTGTAAATGTGCAAATCAATTAAAAATCCATAAAAATATATTCATATGGGCAATATCAGAAGATCTGACATATTCCAGTATGCTTATGACAACTTAGAATCCTTTAAGAATGTAATCACTGGACATAGTTAGTCTGCATAGGTTTATAATGACGTATGGGATTAGTGACTGAATGTATTTTATATATATTAACTTCCTATATTTTAACCATATTAAAGGATAACTAATATAATTGCTACATTCAGGATAAGCAATAGAAAACTTATGCGTATTATTTAAATATAAAGCTGAAAATTAGAATTGAATCTCAGAACTATTATTTAAATGAAATTTATATTTGTATATAATTTTAAAATTGCCAGCTGCTAACTCGCTTCCCCAGAGTGTTGAAAAACACATGGATCAAACTAAAGAAAGTCCAATAATTGGACAAAAAAAACCCTTAAGTAATGAAGTGATACGAAAGTAATCACTCATCACCTGCCACAAGAAGACCAATGCCCAACCAGTCTCTGAGCAATCACTACTTCAGAACTTCCCACCCTTGCCTCTCCCATTTTATTGATGAGATGACTTTTATGCAACAGAAAATCTCTTTGTCAGTTCAGCTGTCCTGGCTGTGTCCCGTCCCAGACTTTTCCTTGTTCTGGAATGATGACTCCAATGAATGGAGTCAATTGGGGGAACTGAAGAAGCTTTAAAGATGTAGCCTGCTTTTTAAAATGGGGTAAATTTTGAAGAGTCTGTTGAAGTTCATTGATTATAGAAGGTATCTAAGTGTTTATTTTTCCACTGGTAAAGTTAATGGCAGGAATTAATTTCATCCTGGCAAGTATTTTATGTTAGTTTCTTAATCCCACAGAAATACTCACAATATGAATATCCATAGGTTGCTCAGCTTCTGCATTACAGTCAGTGATTCTGTGTGTGGGAATAGTCCACTGCAGAATATAAGCCTCACTACAGAAGCAAACCCGTGAACTGTATTGCAAAAAATTACTGAATGAATTAATAAATTCAAGTTATTTAATCTGTGGTTTGGTGTTTTGTTTTTTTTTTTAATAATCTATTTCAGAATAAAATAGAAACCACAACAAGTGAAATGAAACTGTGTTTTTGAAAATTGTGGTTTTCATACAGACAAATCAAACAGAATTGTGGCCTGTGCTGAAGAAACACTCTTGTCTTTAGACACTGTCATCTTACATTAAAAATTAGCATTCCAATGTAAATTGACGGCTGGATCAATACTCTGAAAACAGATACTCTGAAACAGATGTGAATTGTTATGAGATCTAAGACTTCTTTTTCTATTTTTTTTATGAGAAAAAAAAGAAACCTAAATATATAAATTAGAGAGCAAATAGGACGTTCTTTGTAGTGCTGTAAACAGACTGTGACCTAAAAATGTTCAGCACTCTATTTTGTTAAGAACATCAGACTCAGATCATTGGCTCATACTACCTGGAGACAGAAAGAAAATTGGTTGAACTAATTAGGAAATTTGTGAGACAGTTAATTCATGTTTAAGACTCCAGAAAACATACACCATGTTTCATAATAGGATTTGAATTGCTTAGGTTATATACATATGATGTGCAGATATAACATTTATTTATACAATAGAGGTACAAAACATTCCAGATGGAAATGAGAAGTCTGATCTATCAAATCAAAAAGTATTCATAGGCAAAATTTCATTTGTCAAGGATTAACATGCATGCAATTTACATAAATCACTTTTTTACATAAAAATAACAGAGCTTTCAGGAAAAATAACTTATGCAGTCTAGGAATCACTACACTGACTTAAATTGTCTCTGGGTTGAAGTTAAATTTTTGTAGTGGAATTACTTCAAGGAAGGGCTTGAACATACTTATTATAAAATATGATGATGGACACTTCAGGTCAGTCTTCTTAAATTAAAACCTTTTAATTTCAAGGGGACTTTATATGCCCTTCATGTGATTTCAGTGTAATATGAGATAAGGAATGACTGTAACATCTAAGAGTTGTTTCACTTTGTGAAACTAAAAAATTGTGGAAGTCAATCATAAACCTAATCAACTTTCAGTAAAGCTGTTATCTCCGCTCACCCTAAAGACGCTTTTTTTCACAGACATAAGGGAGTTAGATAAAGTTCCAGCAATCAGCTGTGCTAAACTGCATTCAAGAGCCAGGAATAAAATCACATTATTTTAAAAATATTCTATAAATATCAAATATATTTGAACACTGGCAAAATACACAGCACCACATTAACATATATTTTTGTCCACCATGGAAATAGTTTTTTAAAAATCATTACTTTGAACTATTCTTCTTTAATACCTCTAACTGTCCTATTACCTATTGTCTTTCTCCTCTGCAGTAGTTTTTGTCTCTTTTATAAATTCTACAAGTTTACATTTGGTAATGGAAGAAGGAAAAACAAGCAGCGATAGATCATTTATAGAATTTTTAAGATTTTTCAGCCTTACATTTTCTGACATATTTATTAATTTATTATTATACTATAATAAAAGTGGCCAGGTCTGTGGCAGATTATAGATTAATTTATTGATCTGAGATTTGACTGACAAATCACTTAAGTATCACTTATGCCATCACTGTATTTATTCTTTGTTAATTTTTCCCTTTGGAAAAGGTGGTCACTCATAACATATTTACTTGGGAAGATGAAAAAAAATTTCAATAGAGAAAAGAGTTGTAAAGAAAAGCCATGGAAGTATGTGAAAACTGAAAACACAACATTTAAGATACACTGGCTTATAAAGTGTACACAGGTTTTACTAACATCTCCAGTAGAAGGGTTGGTTGTAAACTTTCTGTCCTTAAAAATTCTGCAGATTTTTTTCCATCATCTTAGCTTTCTTTTACGTGATTTATTAATTCCTTGGTTCATAGGATTAGAGAGATTGATAAACAGTTAACACCTGATAAAGTTAATACTGGTGCTTATGTAACAATCTTCTTTTATCTGGTATTTTCACAGAGCCATCCTCCACAATAGATCTGATCATACAGATAAATAAAATAAGGATTCTGTTTCTCTGTACCTGAAAGTAAAGTGCAGATCACAAGACCGTAAGTTTTTGTTGTCATCCTTCTGTGGCTTTGTTTAGTTTACTAAATAGATAACACAGTGGGATTATTTCTCAGTAGGATTCATTTTCTAAAATATGGAAACAACTATACCTATACCCTAACAAAAATACTAAAAAACAGCAGTAGAGGTTCCATAGCTGCCCAAGTCCTCTTTCAATGTTCACTTTTACCAACAGAGTTTTCAATATATCTGTTAGATTTCCCCTGCTTTATTTTATACTTCGTGGTTGGGCATGAGGAATCCATTTCTTTTTGCCACAACACATATTTGAAGATAACATGTTTGGATTTAAGAAAATATGAAAATTTCTCTATCAGAGTTCACTACCTTATGTTACATATATGATTGCTTCTGCATCTTCTTCTTCCTCACTGTTGCTCATCTTAAAGAGAAATTAGTTTGCTATGACATAGCTGTTTCTGGAAAATTGATGCTGACCATTATTCCTCTAAATTTTTTCCAAAGACTCTAACCTTAGTTTGATTAATGTGGCAAATTGAAATGGAATTGACTAGTCAATAATTTTCCACTTATTCTTTTAACTCAAAAATAGTTCAGCATTTCTCCTTAACTAGTGCTTTAAAATTTCATACATCTTCCATGGAAGGTCTTGGACAGTGTGTGTGGTAGGATAAATTTATTATATTTAAAATATCTCTAAAGTATCTAGCAATCTTGCTGTATCCTTTTACACATCCTTTGTTCATTTTTTTTTCCTACTAAAAATCTCTTAGTTTCTAATCATCACCAAAGTTTGCAGCACTAAATAAGTCACTTCTGATTTTGGTGTGATGATAAAATTCTGTCTCATTAGTGTAAGGAAGAGTAAGCTTTCCTGGTGAGTTCAGAGTGACCAAGATTTGTCATCCTCTCTCCATATGTAATTTTTTAGGATGAAAGAATTTCTTAATACTCTCTTTACTAACTAATTTCGGTACTCGCTCATTCTCACTTCATTTCTAACTGCACTTTGTTCCATCTTAAGTAGTTAATCTATAGAATTTAACTTTCTACTGTTTGATCCACTAAATTTTTTTGCATTATGTGTGTTACTTCCCAGAGTTTGACACATTATAATTGATTGTGCAACTTACATGCTCTGGAAGGATAAGTATTATACTAAAATCTGAAAAAAATCTTGTTTGTTTTCTTTGGGTTTTTTTTTTTTGGGGGGGGGGTGTTGGAGAGTGTGAATTACTTGAAACATTTGCTACATGTAACTCAGATCTACAGTTTCATAACGTTACAATCCCAGGTATTACACAGCTCTTTTAGTGACACATGCAAAATTAATTTGAACTTTGATTCCTCTTAGCTAAGTTTCAGCCCTTGCTTTATATATCTAAGGTCTGAATTCTACAACAGAGATGTTCTTCTCTCTGCTTGAACTGTACCCTTGGTAAGATAAACTTGCAGCCAATAAGTTACACTATTTGAAACAATGAAAGTTTATTCTCAGAAATCTAAGTTATTTAAAAGTAAAAAGTTTTATTTATGTTATGTTCATTCTTTTATGCTCAATAGTGTGAGAAAGGACACATTCTTATTTTTCTCCTTAGTCGTCAGCTTGCTGGTTTCAGTCCATCTCAAGGTCACAGTAAAGGTTACCATTATTTGACAGTGAATTATCCTAAATGAAATCAATCGGTGGCCTCAATATAACCCCTGCTGTGGATGTCCTCATCACAGTTCAACAGAGTGAAGAGACACTAAATGGACCCAGAATTTGAACTCGAAGAGATGTTTCCTCCAAACCTCAGTTAAGACATACTGCACAGTAACACAAATAAACCTTTTTCTGATCATTTCTTTGTGAAGATAGCATTATCCTCTTGTCATCAACATGTAATATTTTATATATTTTAATAGAAGAAGAAATCTTTTAGAGCAGTGGTTCTTAATGTTTACTGACAATTATGTTTTCCCCTCATTCTTACATGATTTATTAAAGGCATATATCCCTTATTTATGCATGTTACTATATACACAGTCCTACACATTTGACATATTTAATGTGTAAGCTGAACAACTAGAACAATTTTATATATTATGTCAACTTTCTTTCACGTACAGAAAGAGTTGATACTATTATAGTATCAAACTATTTTTTTTCTAAATATCCTTGCCTAAGATTTATCTTTTTTTTTAATCTTTTTTTCACATTTTCTAGAACAGAAAAATGTATATTAGTTATTCATAAATATTTACTAATGGATTTCACAGGCATACTGGATGCAACTTGTGTAAACAGGCCAGAAAATTTGAAGCTAGAGCCAAGGCAAACCTATGCCAAAACATTAGTCGATCCATTGGAACTGATTATACACATACAAAAGGGAGAATACATCAAGTGATATATAAGGTCACAGTGACAGCCAGAAGGTAATGCCAAACTATTCCTACTGGCTTGGCTCATTCACATGTATGGGCACGGAGCTGATTCAGAGCCAAACACTCTGTGTGAGCCAAACTTAACTTCCTTGGCTTGCCCACCTCTGAAGCACAGCTGTTGTGGCAAAAACAACCCATCAGACATGAATTCATTTTGCTAGTTTTCATCTGCCATGACTTTGTAAGATGCAGCCACCAAGGGCAGAGCACTTTGCTGCTGCTGCTGTTCTGAGAATTATCTGCACTACTGAAAAAACCTGTTGGTCTCATATTGCCTATTGCAATGACATGTCAGCTTCTGAATAACAAGCATGGTTCTAATGAGGTCTAGGCACTCCTAACCAAGATTTTGAAAATGCAACTACTGATTTTGATTGTGGTACATGCTGGGACCCATCTGGAAGCACCTGAGTAGCATGAATTGCTAAAAAAGTCCAGTCCCCCTTGCAGAAGATTAAACCCATTCTTGAATGGGACATTCCAAAACTGAGGTCATCAAAATCATTAGTATCCGTTTAACTAGCTTAGCCTAATTAGTTTGAGTAAGGAAGAATAGAAACACATTGACAAAATGCATTCCAAAGTTCTAGTAGTTATTTTCTGTGTAACTGAAGTAGAAACTATGACCATTTTGCTTTTTCCTGATATTTATAAAGTGTTGTTCCACTCCCACTTTCCCACTCTCCCCCTCAGCCCATCCAAATAGAATGTTATCTGGAGTTTCTTCTTATCTATGATCATAATCAACTTTGTGATCCTAAATTACTTGAAGTAACTCAGATCAGCTCACACATATGAGCATCTGAATTAGATGGGGTAAAGCCCAATTAATTCAGTGATATGCCTTGGATTATCTCATTGCATGAGTTTTTGTAAGGCTGTATGGTTAATATAAAAGCTAAATTAAAAGCTTACTGTTAGGTATAGATATTTCCCTTGTCACTTCTTGCAATTATGCAAAATATGTAATAATTTTATATGAAAATTTACATTATGGTTGTATGCAGAGAATAGAACATTTTTCCATTCAGATAAAGGTAAAATACAAAATGGGCTTGGCCGAGCAACATGCTTTGAAGTTGATCTGGGTTCTCCTAGTTTTGTATCCATACATAAATTTCATGGAGGTTTCTATAGGGGTTCTGAGAACATTCTATGGGTGAAAAGAAAAAGCACCTCACTTAACTTACCACTTGAAGAAATGCATCTGATGTTTGGCCTAGAATGAGAAAGTCATTCTGCCAAAAAAAGCTCTCTAACATAAACTTCTGGCAGTGAGTTCTTAATCTGAAAAACACTACTCTGCTACATCCATGATTTTTCTCCTTGTGAAGAAATTGAGAGTATGGATTATATATGACAGGTACACAGATATGTTGCTTAATCTTCCTGAGGATGCTCAGATACAGCAATGATAAAAACCAGCATAGGGACTTACATAGTGTACACTTTCCTCAAAATGTGAGGAACTATCTAAATAGTTAATGACTTTTAAATACAGAGAAAGGAGTGAAGTCTATGTACTAGAAAATAAGCTTCTATGGGGGGAAATTGAAGCAGTAATCATGATAAAAAAAAACCAAAAAAAAAAGGCTGATTTTTATCTACAAAACTACAAAAAATGAGATTACAGAAAATTAAAGATGATACATTAGAAAGAAAAAATAGAATTTCTAAAGAATTTACAGTAGTAAACCCAAAATGAGATAGGCATGACCATTCTTTCTCTTCCAATATACTTTCCATAATTAACACACAGTGTGTGACTAAAAGGACGTTTACCCATATTTTGGAAATATTTATTGGATTTATAGTTCCACAACAAATATACGTATACGCAGAGAGTAAGTTAAAACTTCTGTTATGCATATGTTATGACATTAAAGTCAATGAATTTAAATTGTATCTGTTAGAAGTATTAAATGGGAGGAACTGTCTACAGACTTTTCTGACAGGAAAGCGTGCAATACTGAAGTGTTTAATTTGCAGAAAAGAGCATACAAACTGTGTAACAGTTAAATGTGTTTTTATAATAGTTCTTAAGAAATTAAGTGTTGTTATTGAAATCTGAAAGGTCATCTGTTGGCAACATTAGTATTATTCAGCAATTATTTTGGTAGAAGTGAATTAATTATCTAATGAAATAAAATTACAAATGGCTGAGGGCTACAGTTCCAAACCTACAATTCCAAAAAGTAGGAAGATATTTTGGGAGAAGAATTTATAAAATTAAATGCAGTTTCTTATTTACATATCATCTACATGAAATAAGAAGAGGAAGGCACATAGAAACTCCTGTACCTGAAGATGCCAAAATCAGCCCTATACAAGAATAGAAGTGTGGCTGAAAACTTGTTTCTCAGTTATGGGATGTCACTTGTGGCTGTAAACTGAAGATTCAAAGAGTAAAACCTCTTACTGCATCTACACACCTAAGCTGTCTTTTAGAAGCAGGTTTATGTTTTGATTTGGAAAATTTGGGAGGAAAGGTGATGTAAGATTCCATTGAATAGCTTCGTGGCTGCCGAAGGGAAACCCACATTCAGTTTCCTTCTTGGACCAAAAAGTGATGACCATCTCTCTGGTAGTATGCCATAACATCTGGAAATTGTGCAGTCTGTGTTTGTACATCCCTCATGTCAAAAAAGTCACTCTGCCACAAAACATAGGAATATCGTAAAAGGGTTTGGAAGTGGTCTCTATTTTATAGTCTGATGCTTAAAGTATTTACATTCTGCTTTATGTTGGGAGTCCAGCTGTAGTGTGTTTAGCTTATGAGTACAGATGCAGAGGTATTTCATTCTCCCATACAGTGTTCTTTTATGTCTACCAAGACATCAGTAACTTGTCTATCCATGAAGTCTTTGTAAGTTGTCATCTATAAAATCTCAGGCTGAAAAAGCCCTCGAAACCAAAATCTTCCATTAATTTTAGCTTGCTAAGAAGAAAATTAATTCAGTAGCAAACTGGACAAAGAATATAAAGTCCAAAGTGCTCCAGTTGCAGTAGGTCAATGAATTACCACACAAAATTTTTTTTAACTTCCCACCTCATTTTCCCAATTATGAAGAAAATTAAGATAGTAGAAATGATCCAAAATCTGTATTATCAGACAAGATAACCACACGCATGACTTAAAATCAACGTTTTAATTTACAGCTGGGAGAGGACCACGGGGTTGCACTCTTTCAATGGAAGAATAATAATGTGAGAAACTGTAATAACTCAAAGTTTTTCTGTTTTGTGAGCCAATGCTTGATGTTTAAAACATACAGGCTTCAACAAGAACATGCTGTAATTTCAGCTGTGCCTCAGTTGGCCTTCAAATGTTTAAAACATTGGACTAGAACCAGGTCTTCTATCTTTCTTCTGAACTGATGGATGCTCAGACATTACCTTTCTCAGAAAAGCTGATATAAACCTGCACTGATCTTTGGCTTTCAGGAAAAAACATCAGACAACATGAGAGTCACAAAAAATCATTATAATTTAAAGCAAATGTATGAACATTAGATTTAATAATCAGCTCAGGGCATAATGTTTTCACTACTTGATGCTCTGATAGCAGTTCATGATGGGAGCTAACTCACAAGGTATGCTGTCTTGTTGTGTACCTCCATGAAAATATAAAGAAATCACATCCAATTTTTCTTGAGGCTTTGTGATCAGAGAGGTTAATTGGCAATGCCTTTGGTCTGCAAATAAGCACTGAGGTACAGGACTGCAAGGTCACAAATGTCATCATATTTTGGAAATACATATACATGAAAAAGTTGCTTCAAAAGCTGGTGTGTAGGCTATTACTGTTGAAGCACTAAAGAAACATCAAAGCAGAGAGAGGACCCAGAAAAGTATCCTGTACTCAGATTAATGTTGCAGGCATAGAAGATTTCAGATGAGAATCTGCACTTTCCTGTTCCCTGAAATTAACAAACACCGTAGAGCTTTCAGGTAGTAAATCTTAAATTACAACACCTTTAAAACTTCAAAGCAATGTATGCAACAACAAGCCATTTGCTGAAAGGGAAGAATGGAAAATATTTGCTTAATTAATTATATTCTAATATATATTACTCCATACAGTATAATGAGTAAATAGTAAGATAAGAAAATGTGTTGGGTTTTTTAAAATATGTTTTTAAGAATCCATTTTCTTTAATAATTTTAAAAAACAAGTTATACTAGAAGTAACATATTTTTCTTCACTAAGATGGATAGAAAAATGAAGGAGAAAAATATTGTTAACATTTAAAAAGTACTCAAAGATATATTCTTGAAAATAAGGTAAAAAATATCTTGATTTTTAAGAGGAGGAAGATTTCTGAGTCCGTATTTTTTCAATATTATTCCTTTTTATCCCTCAAATTCCATGTGGAAATTTCTTACTTCATGCAATTAATCTTAACAAGAAATTATTTCTAAATCACATATTTTTATAATCTTAAATTTAATATTATATTTTGCAGGTTAGTTTTGTCTACAATTTGTCTAGAATTTTCCACAGTAACCTCTTAAGTATTTAAAAGTGTCTCCAAAAAATTCCAGTTAAAATCTCTTTAACAAAAGTTATGGGTGCTAATGTCTTCACATCTCAAACCTCTGTTTTGCAAGTCAGTAAACTAGGTCAGAGTGTACTCTCTGGTCCTGAGGACAACCTCTCCACCATGATCATCAAACTTGCCCACTGATTTGAGGGTGACCATTTCTGAGCTGCCCACAGGCATTGTTGACTCATGGTCTCCCTGGATTCTGCCATCACACTCAGATGTTTTTCTAGGAACATCACAACCAAGCCAGAGTTAAGCCAGGCAGTGTGCTGGTAATTGAGATCACATACTAGGGAGTGAGCACGTCTCCTGTCTCTGTTTCGTTTACAAAGGTGAAGATGGCAAATTAGAGTTTGCCATCATCCCAGGTTCCCACAACTCTTTCTGGAACTGACAGTACCACAGTCACAGTCAGAGTCACACAGTCCTCTGTCATCTTTGACAAAGTGTCACAAATACCCTTGCCACCCTTAAAATGTAATAGTTGTTCTTCCCTGGTGCTTCTAGCTTAGAAATTAACATTTTGCAATAGCAAAAAAGAAGGAAAATCAGCCTGATCCGAATCCTTAAGTTCTAACACATCCTTTAAAATCAAGCTTCACAAAACTGATTTCCATACTATAAGCTTATAAATATTACTTATAATTCTGCATAGTATCACATGGGAATAACAATACTTGCCAACTGTAGAGACTTGTGATTTGTATTAAATTATTTGCTGAAAGATAAAAAGGAATTAATAATCATAATAGATTTTTTAAAAGTATAAAATTTCATCATTTTGAATTTTAAAAGAATATTATCATTTCTTCAGGTAGGATGAAATTGGAAATTATTTATTTAATAGATATTTTCTGTTGTTTTATTAAATTGAATTCAACAGACTGTCTCAGAATATATTGCAAAGCTTTCTAAAGAAGAGTTTTTTCTTTTTTTTTCCAAAATAATCAGACTCTGCAGCATGCAAAGAGCTAAACACATCCTAAAGTAAAATAAGAGTCTTCTTGCCATTTCAGGCATATTGAAATCTGCTTAAGCTTCAATCTTTTATGTATGAGTACACACAAAGTTTTACGTTACAGCAATCAAAACAAATTTCTTCATATTCACTGTAGCTGTAACACTTCAAAAATAAACAGGTGACTTTTTTTTTTTGCAATACATATTTAATTTCAACACTGAATATTTTAATATAGAGACATTTAAGGTACTGAGAATGTAACTGATCATACAAAAGTCTTTCCACAAAACTTGTATTCATTTCCTTTTGTAAACTCAGACCTTAAGAAATCTGAAAACAGGAGGCCTCGAAAAGAGAAATGGGAAATAAAAAAAAATAAATTTACATTTGATTTATAACTTACTCAACTGGGCATCTGAATTATAGAACTTTCATTGTGTTTAGCTATTCTGGATGTTATCTCCAGACCACTAAAAAGTGAGAAGAGTCTCCAGTGTTTAAAATGTATTCTAGAGAAGATATTTGGCTTCAAAAATATTTATGCAATTACATTTTAAGTGCTGGTGTACTTTAGTTTAATGACAGTTAATCTTCAAATGTATTTATTTTCTTATGGTATGCTTTTGAAAAAAAAACCCAAAATGTTACATCTTATATTTACTTAGAAATTACTGTATTGGTTCTGAGATATTGCAGAATAACAAGTCTTTCTACTGAGAATTCTAAGAATCATAGCTAGACTCCCAGGGGTGGGAGAGGTGGAGATAACATTTCATTTAAGTGCCTATGTACTTATATTCAGCACGTTGGACCCACTAGAATGGAAAGAAAAAAAAAAAAAAAAAGAAAGGAACTGCTATCTATAAGCCTCCTGCTTTAATCACTGTGCACAAAATTAATTGCCTAACTCCATGTATTCCACAATGATCTGAAAACAGGCAATCAAAAAGAAACACATGTGCTGAAGGGACAGAAGACAATACCTGATCTCACAAAAGAAGAGATGCTGTTCCTTGCTTCATTCACCAAAACATTTCTGGTATAAATGAGAGGCTGTTTTGGCTGTAGGAAGCAGGGAACAGTATGGGAGCCTCTCTGCTTTCAGAATTGTGATGCAAGTACACACTGGAATGTGTATATTAGCATATTTTTGACACCTCAAAAGCTGTAGAACTTTTTTGTGATTGAATAGATCTTAAATAGAGCTTTCTGCTCAGTTTGAAACGCAGCATCCCACAAAACTGGTTATCAATTATCTAGGTGCTTCTTGTGCATCCATCACTTTAGTGTCTCAGCACCAGTCAAAGCAAACTTCTTTCTGACATAATGATCACAGTTGTTTTATTAAATTCTTTTGTAGTCTCCTGTTTTCTTAGTCATCAACATAGGAAAATAATATTGTTTATAGGATTTCAAGGATACGTTTAGAATCCTTTTTCATTGATATGACAGTTACTGCCTGAGTAAAGAATTATCCCAAAATTGGAGCACTCTGGCAATGGCATCCAACCAAACATTGAAAAGAAAATGTTCTTGATATTCCAAAGACATATAGACTGTTGTGTTCTGTTTGGCTGAAAATCAAAACAGTTATCCTGGGGAAAAATGCATAGAATTGGTATTTACATTTTACCCATTAAATATTCCTGAAATGTTGGTGGGTGGGAAATGCTGCACTAATGTTATACTGAAACTTAAGCACCTCTTGAACAAACTCTACTAATATGCAGCATTTGTCTCTGAATTACAACATGGATTTTGTCTCCTACAAATAAAGGAACCAGCCAATCCTTCAAGACCACTCTTACATATTGAACAGTCCCTTTATAGGAGTACATTAGAACAAATTCTATCTGTCTGTCACAGTTAATACCCACAGAGCAACTTAATGTACCAGTCACTGGAGTATTCCGTGTGATCCCTGCAGGTTCATTTTACAGCAGTTCAGGGAGGATGGATAAAGGCATGAAAAATATAATGTGCAATCCACATCCAGACAACTGAGTGATGATGAGCATGATAGTATGCTTGGCTACAAGGATCATACCCAATGACAGCTAAATTCAATGGGCTGTAACTTTGTTTTATAATCCTTACTTACAGTCTTGTGGCAGACTCAAAAACAAGCTGCACACTCTTACATTGAATAGTGTTGTTGCGGTTGGTTTGGGTTTTGTTTTCCCCTTGCAGGTGTTTTTTAGCTGTTCCTTCTGATTTCTAAAATCCTAAAAAGTATGTAAATTACTCTTTATTTTTCTTTGATTTTAATAACTGATAGATCTAAACAAGATGGATTATAAGCATACTGCGAATTTTTATTCATATCACCCTTACACAGTGATGTTTGCTGCACTGTAGTACAAAGAATACATCAGGTGATGAAAGCTCCCAGACTTCAACTGATAACATAAATGATTCTATTTCCTGATTTCTTAATGATCCAATAAGCTTCTTTCAGTGACATTAAATCTTCTTTCCCCCATGAGAAATATGCATAAAACTGATTTTACTTCTATCACAGAAGTGTGGTTTTCAGGTGTTTTTGTCTCATCTCTTGCTGTTGAGGATTTTACACTGGTTGTCTCCACTGCAAACAGGAAACCTAGTAGGCCAAATCAAAGGTAACATATGTCACATACTTTTTACTAAAGAAAAGTTTAACTCAAGTATAGCTCAAAGATACACAAGCCATCATATTTAAAAGGAGTTTCAGAGACAGTTTAATACAGGATAGAGGCATTCAAATTGAACCAGCAAAGTAAGAAAGAAAAAGTATACCAGAAAAAGTATGGCGACACACATCTTTAGTGAGAAATCAGTGTTGCATATAAGTGTTATAAAAGATCTGAGAATTTTAGAAGATTTGCAAGATAAAATAATGGAGAATACAAAAATGTTTGCTTCTGAATTCATACACTCTAGAAATAAATACAAGTGATGCATTCAGAGTGATGTGTCTACTACTTGATAGTGAAAGAAAGGATTGAAGCAATTTTTCCCAACTAGATAGTTGTTGGACTGTGCCTGTAATTCAGTTAAACAGCAATACCATCTCCAAGAGTCTATCAGGGGCCACCATTAAATTTTGTGTTAGGATTATTAGAAGATCGACGTATAGGCTAATACTCTTCTTGTACATTTTGTTCCTTACTTTCTTCCATCGTGTAGCATGTGCTTCTTTTACAGAGCTTTTAGGGTTGTTAAGACTGAGAATGTCTAGAGATAACACTTAAGATCATACCATCACACAGGTGGAAGCAGACCTGGCCAAGGACAGCTCTGGGATTTTTAAAGTCCTTTTGTGTTGTGGTTCAGCCCCAGGCAGAGGCTGAGAACAACCAACCACTCACTCCTCTTCATGAGGAGAGAAAACAGACTAAACCCCGTGGGTTGGGATAAAGACAGTTTATCGATAAACACTTTGTGAAGGGAACAATAACAGACACACCCGGTGATAACGCAGAGTACTTGACTGATGGACCAGAAGCTAACACAGACCACATTACAGACACAAGAACTGAATCCAATCCCTTGCCTCTGTCCCACCAGTCCCTTTTAGAGGGGCTGGATTGGTGTCAGGTGGTGTGGAAAACAGCCCTGGCCAACTCAGCCCACCTGTACTGTCTGCTTGGGAGAGTCTGGACTGTCCTGTCCAGAATCAAGACATCTTGGCAGAAGCCTGTCTTTTCAACAAATTATTCACTCTTCTGAGACAAAAAATCCAGGTCCACATGTGAAGTATGTGAAAAATGCTGCTGACTCAGCAGTTTTTCCTCACATTAGTAACTTAGACTTGTTTAGTGCATATATAAATGACTAAAGCAGAGAAGACACCATTTGGGGTCATCTGACATATGGGAATTTTGAATCAAAGCAATGTCTCTGTCTTCTAATGGTCTGTCCCTAGGTTTCCTTTCTACAATTAGAATTTTTTTTTATTGTTTTTTCCCTGAAGAACGAGTGCTATGTTCTATATATTTGACTGGTTTGAGTAAATCATTGCTGCCCAGAACTGATCCCAGTGTCAGATAAATTGATTTGTCTTAAGAGGCTTTATGAGTGATACAGTTTGGGGAAAGCAGGAAGGAGAATAAAAAAGAATAGGAGGAGAAGGGAGTGTTTTATCATATTGTTTCAAAGGAGGGCTTTGTGTTTCTCAAATTCTATACAACTACCAAAGGGTATAAAGTACAATAAGTACAGCAGGTTAGAACTGCAGTCTCAGAGGAGTTACTAAATTATCACAGTGGTAAGACTTGTAGAAATTTTTGGGTTGAACAGCCTGATTCATATTCTAAAATTGTGGGTTTTTTCAGTCATAAAGAAAGCTAAGTCTTCAGGGATGATCCTGATTATATTGGGACGCCAGAAAGATTACCTTGGAGACAGGTAAACACTCGTCCATTTTCTTGTTTTACTTAGCATGTCTCTTTTTCTTTCTCAATTTCTAGTGACCTTAAGAAGTTGACTAGGATTTTAAAGCTTCCTCTCCTTTTTAAGAGCACACACATAGTTCCTAGCAGCCAATAGCACAGTTTAGAATTCCCTGCTATTCATCACAATATACACCACTTTCCATTTAGGTCTTTAGTAAGCTATGACAATTTTATGCTATGAGAAAAGCTATTTTACATATTTCTACTTAAAGTAGGAAGTGTGGTTCAATTTAATGAATGCCATATTAAAATGGGAAAAAAAACCCCTCTTGAACCGATAACAGAACAGCAATAATTTAAACACAGTAAATATGAACATTTCAATTGTAACTCTCCTTACAAAACTATTGATGACCTCCGTTTCTGTTGTTTAGGGTTCATTTCCCATCCAGCCATAGATTCTTTGGAGTTTAAGTGAATCATATTTTAAATTTTTGCCATGATATTTAGGGAAAATATAAGATTTTCAGTCTGAGATTATGAAGTATTTTCCAAAGAGTTATTTAAAATTCCCAGCATGTGTGTGGGTGTTTTATTAGGCATTTCAAATAAATTTAGATTGACTTTCTAAATATATTTTAAAAATTCACTTTCTCTGCTTCTCTGTAGGTAGCTTTGCATGTTTTTATAGCTTCCATAGAAATGTCTAAGGACACAGAAAACTTCTTTGACTTGGTCAGAGTTATGATTTACATTATCATGTTTAAGTTATATGATACACTCGAGACTGATTACAAATAATAGAGGTAAAGATCAAAGCTTTTTGTAGTTCATGTGCTTCTCAGGCATATGTAATGTACACTGGCCATGGGTTGATAGTGTGTGGATTATCAGATGGATTTCTATGATTTGTCAGTTAAATAATTAACTCATTTCGTCTCCTGGTAGCCAGACTGTTTTATTTCACTGTTTGTAATTAAAATGATACCTCTTTTGACTCTGAGGGACTGAAAAAAATGGACTGCATTTATTCTTACCTATCTAATGGTGTCAATTTTATTTCTCATTTGTACTCCTGCTTTTGAGAGATGAAGTAGAGGAATGGTGTTCCCTTTCCTTTACTGAAGCTCCCAGAGGGTCTGGACGCTGGAGTGTGAGCTGAAACTGGCTCCCTACAAAAGCTGTATGTAATGTTAAGATCTATTTTATTCATTAGGATTATGTAGTGTGGCAAATATAAGTAGTAGTATGGATAATTTCAGAATAAAGGGCTGAATGAGAACTTTTACAGATTATAGACTAAGATAGTTTTTTGATGATACTTCGATGCCAAAAGATGCGTATAGTTTCTGGTAAGAAAAAATATTTAGATAACATTTTTATCTGGACACCAGTGAAAATAATCCAGCTGTGTCCAGATCCTCAAAACACTCTGCTTAGTGACTTTAGAAAATATGACCAGTCATCTACTCTATCTTTAGGCATTCAAATACCCCCAATTATCTGACCCTTAGCTGGATTTTAGAAGTGATTTGACCTATTCAGTAGCATTTAGACATCCTCATCAGCTTAATAACTTTTGAATACCCCACTTGTATTTCAACGTCTTTGGATTCACCCATGTCTTTGAAAACCAGAGGAAAAGTGGTATATAACGTTTGATTAAAAAAAAAAAGTATAATGCTTGATTACAAACTAAACATGACAATAATTTTGATTAAAAAGAAGAAAAAAAAAAAAAAGGAGAACCTGGCAAGGTTTCAGTTCAATCACTGTTTCCTGCTCTATGTGTTCTACTTAATTATGGACATAGAATAACTTATGATAGTCTGCAAGAAAAAAACCACACAAAAGATTAAAATTCCAGCAAACATGAAAGAATATTTAGTCTGAGAAGACAAGGAGGCAAAGGAAAATAGAACATGACATTTTTCAAACACATAAACAGTATCACAGAGAAGACATACTCTATTTTCCATCTGTGTGAAGTATGGGGCAAGTAGCACTGACCTTAAATTGCAACAAGACAGATTTGTGTTAGACAGTGAGTAAAACTTCTAATGCTATTAAAGATAATGAAGTGCTGGAATATAGTTCCTGCACAGCTGTGGATCTCTATTATTCTGTAAGACATTATAGGAAAACTCCTCTGAGTAATGATCTAGTTAGTGACACCTGCCTTAAGAGATGAACCAGGCGACCTTCTGAGGAATGTTCCAGTCCTACAGGTAAAAGTTTAACACCCACTCTTTCATGTAAGAGCCCACGCTCTGGTTGAAAACCAGCAGTTTATTAACAAGAAGAAATTAATACATCTTGGACTTTTAGCTCACAAGTTCTCTAATGGTATCACTAAAAGACTATTGCTATTAAATAGACAAAAACATTTACGTTAAACGCATCTCTCAGAATGTCAAGAAAGGTATGAGGAGTCACCACTGGTCTTGGACACAGGGAAGTAGGTATGATATATGTTTGTATCCTGCAGTGTGTGAACGTAGAGTGGATCAGAGAGAGTTTTCTTTATGAGGCATTAATTCCAGTAGAAGTAGTGCTGGGTCTGAGGTCCCCAGTTCAAGAAATGCAGGGAAGTACTGGAGAGAATCCAGTGAAGGCTACAAAGATGATCAGGGGCCTGGAGCATCTCTCTTCCATATGAGGAAAGGCCGAGAGAGCTTGGACTGTGTAGTCTTGAGAAGAATAAGAGGGGACCTCATCAACGCTTCTAAATATCTAAAGGGTGGATGTCTTGAGGATATGGACAGACTCTTTTCAGTGATGCCCAGTGACAGGACAAAGGACAATGGGCACACACTAAAACGTAACAAGTTCCATCTCAATATGACAAGAAACATCTTCACTTTCGTGTGTGACAGAGCACTGGAGCAATATGCTCAAAGAAGCTGTGGTCTCCTCCTCTGGAGATATTCAAGGCCTGTCTGGGTGTAATTCGGTGCAACCTTCTGTAGGTGATCCTGCTGTAGCAGGGGAGTTAGACTATCTCCTCTGTCAATCCCTATCATTCTGTGATTCCATGAATGAATGTGATTTGCTGCAATCTCAAGTATTCAAGCTGAGTAGAGGGTTATAGATGATCTATCTCATCACTGATTCTGCATTGCTCAAAGTTGTTTAACTTTGAAGATTGCCTGTAGAGTTAGGTTGTACTGTTTCAAATAAATAAGGTTGCATTTTACACATCTCTCTTTTAATTTCACTGTGAAGTCAGTCATCTGTCTTGTGAATTTTATATTTCCAACAAGAAGTTCCTTTGTAAGGAAATTGCAAGTTTATCAGAGAAAAGCTGAATCCTGAAATGTTAGATGATTTCTTTTTTTTTTTTTTTGTTAAGTATGAACATATAAGAAGGAAGGAATGTAGATTTTTAACTGGATTCAACATACTTTCTGAATATGAAAAATAGGAAATGTGTTTATTGTGCTTGTTGTAGTCTCTGTTGAGGAGACAGGTTGTAGATTAAGTTTTCTAAAGGTTGCCAGGTGTATGATTAGTTCTACTGACTTGCTGTAATTTAGAAATAATATGATGAAAAAATGAGTAGCTGATACTAAGTCCTTGACCATCAGGATTGCTAATCACTACAGTTTGACAATCAATATCATTTGGGCTCAGTGTAGTTTTGTCATGTTTTTAAGCAGGTTTGCTATCTTCAGGGAACATTTTTTTAATTTAAATTACAGTAAATTACTGTGCATCTATTCTAATAAAACAAAGAAGAGGAATGCATAGGTAGAAAAGGAGTATTTTCATTCAGAACAATTTTGATACTATGAATTTCCAGTGGACATAGGCTCCCACCTAAGGATTGATACAATGATAAATACGCTATTGCAAGTTGTTTTGCCAGAAAATCAAGAATTTTTTTCTACTTTCCCCACTAATTAGGATTTCTAAAATATTTGTTTTAAAGACAACTTTGACTGCTGATTATTCTGTTTATTGGTTCTGATATGTTGCCTAAGTTAGGTCAACACTTTTTTGCAGACTACATATGTCTTGTAAACAAGAACATAGAAACCAATCTCAGGATCGTACTCACAGACAATAAAATGAGACAAAAGGATGTGCTAGGTACAACTGTAAATCAATTTTATATTACGCCACTCAACATTTATGTTAGGGTGTGGCAGACAGTAGACATGTCCTGATGTCTATAGTGAAGACAGCTTCACCAGACTGCATCATAGATAGTATCACTGCCTGGACCTTTTAAGGCTCTGCCTCAGGGGATCATCTCATCTCCAGGTCTACCTGCAGTTCATCTTTTCAACCACTGACCTTAGATGGAATGTCAGAAAAATATTTCTAGGGTGTAGTGAAGAGGAGGACATAGAAAAAAAAATGACTTTAACTTATTTTTTCTGTTGCAAACTCAAACTCTTTAACTTCATGCAGAAGAAACAGATAATAGATTTTTTTTTTCAGATTCCACTGTAATGTTTTATTATAAAAATATATTTTTGAAGCAGCATTGAATTTTTTTCTGAGAAGGAAAGCACCAAGGCTAACTTTAGCTTAGGGTCTCTGAAAAGTAAATGGAGAGAGAAAGGATCTCTCAAAGAATGACTCTTAGGGATGATTAGGCTCCCGCTCTCAATAACTCTCTACAAGGATTAGGTCAAGTAGGTTACAGATACCTTTGTAACACACATAAGGATTCAGTCTAGCAAAAAACAGAGATACCACTGAAATTTATCTACTTTGCTTTTTATCACAAACTTAAGTGGCTAAGCAAGAATTGGCAATATATATTTCTGAAGACTCAGTGTGTATGACAGGAAAGATGATATCGGGGCCTTTTTAGATGAATATATATATATTTGAATTCCTTGGTTCCTTTCCTATTCAATCTTACCTAATGATGCCACATTCTATTTATTCCTAAATTTCTGTTGCTTGCCAGTGTTATCTTTAATGTGAGAATGGAATATAATGTACTTCCTATATAACACAAATTTAAATGGAAACAAATACTTATTATGTATATATATGCCCTCTACATAGTCTAGTATAAGTGCTAAAAGGTTTGCTGCAGTAAAAAATGCTTTTGAAAGCAATGTATCAAGAAATCTCAGACCAGAAAAAAAATCAGTTTTGGAATACGGCTCATAACTGCAGGTGTGAAAGGGCACTATGCACTAAGGTAGGTAATGTACTGTGGAATTTTTAATCAAGTACAATTAAATTTTTAAGATATCACATTCAAAGGCAGAGATGGAAAGAACATATGCACCTTTGGGTTTGGGAGGAGGAAAAGATTGTTAAAGATGATTCCTTCCTGAAGACTAGATGGTCTCTGAAATGTGACAGAGAAAATAATGGTGCCCAACCTGCCCCTTCCTGGAAAAAAAAAACCTGTTATATGTGCCCTATGTAAATTTCTAAGATATGACATAAAATTCATACAGTATACTTCAGCTCTGAGCAAAACCATATGAATTGGGTGCGTAATACAACTAGTTTTTAAAAATATGCAGTAGTCATTAAAAGAGTTATATAGAAAATATATAATAGTAGGTTTGGTATAGAATGGTATAATCAATTTTGGATCAGTTATGATTTAGGGACTACTCTAACAAGAGTTTTTTTTCTAGTTTATGTGTTTAGCACTACTTGATGAATCTTTCCAACATTTTTTTTTTTTCAAATTTATATTTAGGTGTATATTAAATGGTGAGCAATGAGGGTCTATAAATTAACCATGTACTATATTAAAAAAATGGGAAAATTATGTTCTTATTACTGTTTTCTGTTCAGCTCTGTATAAGAGATACTGAAAACTGGCAAAAAACATTAGCTGCCAAAAAAGGCATGGGTACTATTGGTGTTCTGTTAAGGGTTAAATTAATTTGGAGTAATGTCCAGTTCATCATTATAAGTCTGGTCGCCTTCATTGTACTGAACTATCATGATTACAGATATGCAATTAACAAGATACACATTCAGTCTAGTCATGTTCCATGAACTACTACAGCTACACTAAAGAGTTGGGTCAATGAGAACTGTCAGGGATAGATTGAGTAGTGCAGTTTATTAAAGCAACAAATACACAGGTTCTTTTGGATTGCTGGTGATAAATTCACTGTCTGCAAAGCATGTGCCAATACCAAGTGTATGAGCAACACTGCTTAACTGCAAACATGTTAAAAGATAGAAAACAACTCTATAGAGGTTTTGAAGTTTCCCAGGGAGGCACTTGACATAATCAAGTGTTCAAATCTTACCCAAAGTCATACTGGTAACAGGGAAGAGAAGTTCAGCCTGTCAACTGATCCCAGAAGTCAGAGTGGATGCTATTTTCCTATACATGATGGTATTGTTCCTAACATCTTCTCTCCCTTAAGCTACTGGATATAATTTTTACCTTTCAGGTGGTGCTTGAGTGACTCTAGTATACATACCTTTCTTTGTTCAATTGATGGAAACATTTCTCTGTGTTTAAAGGTATAAACACAGGTATAAACTTACTGAAATCTGGAGCACATGCTCAGCAAGGGTTGGATGCACCTTAGAGGTGGTTAGCTTTTGGGATGGAGGTATGTTTTCGTATTATAATGATCTTACAATGGTCAAAGTTCACCAAAAGGACAGCATTTTGTCAAAAACATGACAGATCATTGGTCAAGGATAGCAAATATGCAACTTGTCAGTTCCATTATACCTTCAAGTTCCCATATTATCACAGATCCTGACCGCAGTGCCTCCACCCCACTCCATCCTCCATGTAGCGTTCTCTCAGTGTTAGCACATCAAGCTCCCTGAATGTTACCAACTTCCAAGATCACCTAAGAACTTACTGAGAAAAGGAAGTATGGCATATCAGCTGCTCTTCACCCTGGAATTTTCTTTAATGCTGAACCTTTATTTAAAATATGAATATAAGTTTAATTTCTAAGTCATCTACAGTAACTGTTCCACAATTGGCATTGAAAAAATCGTAGAAAATGAGCCAGCAAATTTGCAATTAGATTCATAAATTATTTTTTGGAAGTGCCGAATATTGACAACTGGAGCTGGTAGTTCCTCGAACCAGTAAAAATCTGACCATAAATATCCTCAGTATGGATACCAAGGAGCCTAACAGAATTGTTCCTAACTAATCACTGTCTGGGATCATTTTGTTCTGCCTTAATAAAGCTGAATTTGATTTTGGAAATAATCTTTCCATGGAAATCATCTTTAAAAGTCCTTGTCAGTTGTTGGGGGTGCAGTTTAGGGAACAGGCAATGCCCCACCCATTTAGCAGTTTTATGTCTTCATGTTGGACTAAGTCAATTATTTTGATCTAAGCAATATAAGAAGATTGAGGTGTAGTCACGGTGAATCCTGATAATTATACAAGGACTTTCTTATATATATATATATGGTATTAAAATTAAAGTCCGTTATATATGTCTTATTGATGGAAAATTCAAACTCACTCCTACACAGTGTAACATTTTAAATGACATTTGCTTTCTTATTTTTACGAGATTTAGAATAAAAGGAATTTATATTGGTACTTTATTGTAGTCTTACTCAAGACCGCGAGGAAGGAAACTATTCTAACTCCTCTTTGGGGTTATTATACAATATATAATTTCACAGGGCTTTTTTTTTTGTTTTGTTTTGTTTTGGTATAGGTTTTCCCAAGCAGCTTATATCTTCCATTTAACTTCAGTCAGACCTTACTAATGGCTAAATCTTGATTGAGATGTAAGAAGACTAGCTATTGTATTCTTCATGAAAACCTTTTATCTATCTTCAGTGAATATATCTCACTTCCTCAATGTTATAAAGATTTTATTGACTATACTAGTTTAAGCTTTCAACATACTATTGTTTAATAATGAAATGGTTGAAGAAATAGCCACTCAAGCAGATTTTGAAATAAAAATGCTATTTATAATTTGTTTTCTGGTCTGTAGTTTACAGCTTTCTAAAAATTGAACAAAAATGGTAATATTTGATCTCACAACATTTATTCCCTGGAAAGATAAATGTTGCATAGCTTGTTTAATATTTTAAGAAAAAAAATTAAACTAATAGTTACTGCTAGCCAATCCTTTCAGAAACATAAACATCAATTATAGAGAGACGCGACTGTCAGATAATACTTTGTTTTTTTGAAAGCAGTTCAAAATATTAAGATTTGTATCCAGACAAGCAAAAGGCATTTTTCAGTGAGTTGTCAGAATGAGCCAGATGATTATGGGTGTTCCTGGTCCAAAAAGGAAGTAGCACAGTTGATAAATAAAACATTTTTTAAAATCCACATCTGCCATGCAAATTCAATTTACTTTTTGATATATGTTAACTATAAAGGTATGGTAGATTAAATAATCTCATTTTGCCTGATACAGTGCTGTTTTAAAATAGTGGGAAACTGCCTGTGGAATGTATAATGTCTTTTTATTGAGCAAGGTTCAAGGAAGGTGGAGTAACATTTGCTGTTCACCACTTACTATTCTGTTACTTGCTTTGCAAACAAAAGAAGCCACCTATAAATTTTCTGACAAATGAACTGAATGGATGTCTTGTTTCAACATAACTTCCACATCTATCATCATGTCATGTTCTGAGTTATGTCATAAATTGCTATAGGAGCAAATTTTGACAAATTTTAACAGATGGAGTCATGTCTCATAACAAGAATATGCCAGTATAAAAAAAAACAAAAAAAAAAACCAAACCTGCTAAAGAGAAGAGAGGGGAGTAGGGGAATGGGCAGTGTTGGGAGGTGACCCAAACTGGCCAAGGAGTGTACTCCATGTCAGTTATGTCCTAATCAGCATAAAGGAGGGCTGGTGGGCAGAGTAGGACTTGGCTCTTGTATGCACAGAATTTTGTGGTCTGGCATTGGGATGGCTGTGAGCTGCGTGGCCTGAGTTGTGTGGTTTGGTGAGAAACTGTACTGTGTGTCACCAGTTTTGTATGTTTTGCTATAAAGTACTATTACTGTTATTTCTCTCTCTCTCTCATGTCCCAGTAAACTATCCTTATCCCAAGCCTTTGGGGTTTTTTTGGTTTTGTTTTTCCCCTCTCCCTCTTCCCCACCCACCACCCCTGAGAGACCAACTGCGTGGTGCTCAGCTCCCAGATGAGGGCAAAAACACTACAGAGAATTTAAAATAAAACAAACCACAATATAATCATTATTAGTATTTTTTATCATGTAGAAAATGTGAAAGGTATAAAATTGTTATGTTTATATCTGTCCAGAAGACCACAGAAGAATCTAGAAACCATTTGTTGAATTGAATACACTTTTATATTACATCACAAAACTTTAAAAAAATTTTATTTCAAATTAATGCATAATCAGAAATATATATATATTAGTTTATATGTATTTATAGGTATGAATGCACACTAGCTTTGTAACAGTCCAGCAAAGGTAGCATCAGGGTAATGGGCGGGGGAAGCAAATCTAGCAATAATGTCAATTTTCAATTGGTGACCTGAGAAATGGCACTTCATTGAAAAGTCAGAGTGTCTACTTCAGGTGTTTAAAGCAGATGCAGAAGTTGTCATAGTCAGTTTGGATGCATGCCCTCCTCTTCACTGAATGCAAGGGGAGCTGAGAATTCTAAATTGAGATACTGAGAGCTAGAGTTCAAAGTACCTGATAGAGCCTCCTGCTTGTCCCTTCCACCTTTAGGGCTTTTTTGATGGCTAGATTTAGAAATTGTCTGGTCTCCATATGCAGCTGTACCTCCTGATATCTGGGCATGAATGCAAATCCCATGTCCTTTAGAAATTCACCTATCCCTCTCCAGTCAAAGCAGAAAATTAAATACTCCAATAGGCTTCCATATGGTTGGTATTAGTGGTCAAAACTTGCCAGCGTGTACTACAACACAGGGCAAAAAAATGTGATGGATATAATCTATGTGACAACAGTCTGAAACTTGCATCTGTATCAGAGGGCTTTGTGATAATGATGTCTACTTGAGTCTTTCTATATCATTTCACTTTGTGAAGACAAAAGAACTTTCACAATTAATGAATATTGAGAAGCTCCAAACAAAGATCCATGCTACTAGCATTGGTTTGTCTGTTGTATATAGAAGTAAATTAATTCCTGCTCATTTTTAATTGACTGTGTTTTAGCCGTGGCTTAATTCATAGCAATAGTGGTAGCTGTCATTGACAAAAATGTAACCAGAAATTCTTAGAAGGAGAGGAGAGGCACACAATCAAGAAAAAAACATTTGTTTAACACTTTTGTTCAAGTAGCACTTGATAAAAATTTCTACCAAGTCATAATAGTTTTGTACAATGTGTTTTGAATATTAATATTTTCACAAGATCAACAATATTCCTTACATGAACCAAACTCTATTCAACTTACATCTCTAATATCCAGAGGAAGCTTTGTTCTTATTTACCAGTAGCAGTAAAATTTAGTGTAAAGTCAAACCTTTTTGATAGTTGTATCTGAGGGAAAGAGTGTCAAAATGACAAAATAATTGAGGGTTGCTTTTTTGATTGATGTAATGTTTGCATTAGATTGGTTTATCTAAGGTAAAATGGCCTGGTAAAGTGCAAAACATTGCAAGAAAAGAGGAACTATGCTTGAACTTACAGTAGTTATTAACTTTCCCCTTCATTGTGTCCTTTGGTCCTCTTTGTAAGGTACCACAAGCACTAATTACTCCTCTACCTGCCTGCATTCTACCCACTCTCCCCTCCCCCATGTCATCCATTTTCCTCCTGTGCTTCCCACTTCACTACAAAAGAGCTGCATGACTAGTCATCCTCCCTCCTTACTTGCTTCATGGCATGTAAACTTCTTTGCATGGTGCTTTATGTCTGGAACAGGTTCCCTTTGTCAGTCTGAAATACCTCCCCCAGTTCCTCAAGTTCTTTATTAAATCATTTTTCTAAAATAAGGCTCTTTTCAGCTCTCTCAGTCTCCCTTACTAACATCAGTGGGGAGATGACTCAAATTCATTAACTTAAACATAAACTGATAAGGGTCAGAAGTACTTAGGCCTATTGACTGCAGCTGAGCCTCATAATACTATATTGGGGTTTGTGCATATTGTTCAAATAAAGGTCCTCACTGAAGTGACATCAAATGCAATTCTCTTTAAAATAATTCAATAAATTGTTATTCAGTTGAAAGGTACAAAGGGGTTGAGTCTTCATGTAAGAAATTAAGTGGAGCAGAGTGCAGATGGCTTTTCCCCACCATCCCAGTGCCTAGCCCACCTGTACTATGGGAAGCTCTGGAATTTTACTTTATATCCAAAGAATAGCTATGCTGTCGCTGCCCCCTTTATGTTCCTCACCCCCTTCCCTTCCTCCCAGTTACTGCCATCTTTACAACACAGTGTGCATAAGATTACCTACAGAAGCAGAACCCAGCAGGTATGCAGAAACCACTTGAATTCAACAAATTTTTTTAATTTAATTTTACTACATTGTTAGGGCCTAAGTTTACATGTTCACAGATGAGAATATCTATGCATATCAAGGAGGAAACACATGCTACTTAAGCGGAGTATATAATAGAGCTTTTCTGTGGGCGAAGGTAGTGTTAAAGTTATTCAAATTTAAATCAAAACAATTGTCTTTTTATAAAGTACATAAGGATATAATTAACTATACTGTTACTTGTGTTATATGCACAAGATTCTATTTAACTTAATTGTCAACTGCAGCCTTTAGATTAATCAGCTATTCAGTCAAATTAATCAGCTAAGCATTTAACTCAATCGGTTTAAAACCGATTGAGTTAAATGCTTAGCTGATTAAAGTGCTCAAACACTTTTGTGACCTGGACCTACATATGTGATATCTTTTTTTTTAATTCATGCTATTCTGCTACTGAGTATAACTTAAAGGAATATATAGTCATTTCATTTTACATTTGTTCATTATACTATTCAAGATAAACTTTCACGGAACAAGAAATATACTTAATGCGGTTCTCCATTACAGAAATAAAACTACTTAGAGAAATGGGTTTACTAGAAATTCTTTTTGTGATTTCCGACTGAAACAAAATAACTACATAGCTCAGAAGTTTAACTTCAAGAACATGAATCTTCACTGCGCTTTTAGCAGGACTATATGTTTAGAGTTAAGCTTATGAACACAAGATTGCTGAGTGTGGGACAACACAATTCATGTGACAGGAACATAATGTTATTTCCACTACAAGAAAACAAAATATGGAGCAAATCATTTATCCTATAGTTTAAATGTTGAAAATCAACCTCTAGATTAACGCAAGCAAGGTCATCAGTTTCAAAAAATCACTCTGTTTCACTTTATGGATTTTCTCTACAGTAAATTAAATTTTTTAAAATAGCTTTTTGTTTTTTGTTTTCAAAGCCTGAAACAGATAGTTTTTCTTTCTTCCAAAAGAAATTGCTTGTCTGTATTCAGCAATTTTATTTGTACCTGAATCCATTTCACAGTACCATATTAACAGTGCTTTTTCATGGCTACTGATTATTAAAGATTTGTATGCACCTGTGCTTTCTTTTCCTTTTAGATTTGAAAGAATGTGTCCTTATTTTCATCAGGTTCTAATATCTTCGAGTAGTGTAAGCTGAGCTCAAGAATCTTTGATCTTATGGGAGTAAGTCCTTCGATCAAATGTACACATATACAAATATACGTTTTAATGTTGTTTGGGTTCTGATTTCGAAATTATTCAAATGCAAACAAAATGAAGTTAAATTGCATGCAACATCTTCATATATATTCATATATATCTTTGTATGTATTCCAAGCCTCAAATAACTTATGTAAGAATTAACTTATCTGCAAAAAGCAAAGAAAGGAAGAAGCTAAAGACAACAACCTATGCTATGCTCCTCAGATATTTTCTGTAGTAAAATGACTGCAGATATACAAAGAAAAAATGGCTTTAGATGAAAAATAGAGCAACAATGGTTTCTTTAGAGAATTTTGTTGAGATTTTAAGGTTATTTCCATAATGAAAAATGACTTTTGAGCTGACACAGTAACACTACGTCCTGTATCAAAGGATAGTCAGAGAGAATCTCAATTATTCTATAAAGCCAGTTCCAGCATACAAATTTTGCTATACATAAGGGTAATTTTTCATAGGGATAGGAAGTGCTTCTAGTTCCTGGTGGGGATAGTGCAAATAGATCTATGATGTCAACAAGCTTTGGGTCACTGACATAGTTTAATTTATTGAAATGCAAAGTTTTAAAAGAAAATTTAGTGGGTTCAAAAGCAGTAACATTTTTTATCGTTATAAACAATGTATTTCTATGGAAGTGAATATGAAATAAAGATTTCACCACTTAATGATGTAAGATATTATAGTCTAAAGCCTCTATCCATAGTTTTCTGCTATATTTAACACATTATAGTAAAATAATTAGGGTTTTTTTTACTGATTCTGTGCAACTATTTAATAGAACAAAATAATTTTTAAGGGTCTCTTTTTTCTAATAAACTTTGGTAAAAACACGTTGCAAAGTAGTGTTCAGATATTTGTCCTCAATAACTCCAGTGTTTATATAACTTCCAAGAATCACTACATGGTCAAAAAATTAACATATTTGAGAGAGCAGATTTAAGACAGAAGCATTCTTCAATACCATATACACTAATGAGTAAAACTTTCTCACAAACAGCAGGTGAGGGAGGAGCCTTTCTTTCTGTCCCTTATCATGACAAACCTTTCAGATATCACAGGTGCTCACTTCTAACTTGTGTGCACCCTGAGGGACCCCAGAACAAAACTGCTGCCTTATTTGCTGCTCTACCTGCAAGCCAAATACTGGGGTGTCTGAGGGTAAAGTTGGAGTGTAGTTGGAAACACTACTTTATCTCTTAATCTCGGTTGTTCTCTTCATGTCAATTTATGTGAGAGAGAAGGGTGGGACATGCATTTTTAGAACTGAATAATTAGTGATAGTACTTCCTTTTCTCTGCCTTTTTACCACAGGTGTAATATTTTTGTTGGCTCTAAAGCATGGCATAATTAGTTGATTTTTCTGCTGTACCCTTTTTTAACATTTCTTTATTTAATAAAACAGGAGATAAAATAATTACATTCAGGGAACCACTATTATCAGTTCATTTGTTAATTCAAAGAAGAAACAAGCAATTTCATATCCTTCACCTGACATTCACTGAGCTCTGAAAGTAGGTATTGAAAGAAAATTACATATCTGTTATTTCACCATAGTGCATACTAAGTGATACTTAAAAGTCACATGTAGTTGTATCTTCACAGACATGCAAGTAGTCCAAAAGAAACAAAAAATAATTTAATTTACATATGAATTAATACACATGAAAATTATGATTAAAAAGCATATGTTGTAAAACTTATTAGTAGGTATATTTATCTCCCTTTGATATCACAGATTAGTTTAAGCATGGCATACAGCTGTGTCTGGTCATTGCAACTTTGTTTACATTTATGTTATTCCTGGTTGTCTATAATTTCAGTTTATAATTTGCGTATAGGATTTTGATGAGCCTTTAATGGAGTTGTAAAGAAGTTTCCCTAGTGACTTCTCAAGTTACGTGTTTTATCTTTTCTCTGATACGCCATGAACTATATATATAGTGAAATCTTCCTAGTACTGCCTTTTAAATAGAAGACATGAAAAAATATCCCCTTCACCATATTCCTAGTTGAAATCTGAATTTAAATTTTTTACTGTCTTTATGTCTGTTTCATCTGTTGGCAAAATGTTAACATTCTGTGCCATTTACTTCTTCAGCTTCATTGTTGTGACAACAGTTCTGCAGTTAGTTTTCAAATAAAGTTAAAACATTACATATAAGGTGTGTAATGTACAGCACTTAGCTTTGCCACTTTTATTTACTCTTACTATTTTGCGTTATCCTTGTTAGGAAAAAAAAAAAAAA
>VXBZ01002383.1:302325-330394 GCA_013399135.1 Heliornis fulica
AAAAGAAAAAAAAAAAAAAAAAAGGAAAATCTTTCCAGGTCCTAGGGTCCTAATCTTTGTTATCTAGCTAGATTGCAATATCCTTAGTTTCTTTGGAACTATCACACCACACAAGTTCTCACTTTTAATTGTTCAATTTGACAGCTGGAATGCTAAGCATCCTTGATCCGTATTCACAGAATGCACTTCACATTTTCTGTGATTAACAACTTCTTGATAAGTTTAATAGGACTCAATTTTAAAAGTATAGGGAAATGCAATGTTTTTCACCAAGAGCTAACTCAGAGGGAAAACAAGTGAATACTATGTATTGAACAGTTTCAACCAGATGAAAAAGTGTAAGAATTAGGAAAGATGTTTTAACAGCATATTGATGGAAAGTTAATTCTTACTGGAAAAAAAAAAACAAAAAACAAAAACCCCAACAAAATAAAATACTATGATTTATTCCTGAACAATCACATTTGGGGGATTTAAGTGAATTTATAGTGCAACGTTTTCCCCTTATCATAAGTGTGAAATTATGATACATGAACTTTTTAGGCTACATGAATTTTTTTAGGTTTTTACACAATCTAAAGAAATTCTAGTCCAAAATAAGATAAAAAATTAAATAGCAAAAGGGCTTCTCCCTTCTTCCATCCACAGAGGAAAATAAAATCAGCTGTCCAGACCAGGAATGTAAAAAATCCTCAAAACCTTATCTCCTATACATCTATGCCTGTTATTTTGCTATAAACTTAGCAATTTCTTGTTTCCATGTTAGGTGAAAACTGATGTACATTTGTGGCAGTATGTTAAAGGGAATTTGTGTGTTGTTTGATTACTTCAGTATTTCACAGTAGTGTAAAAATGGTCTGCCACTCATTGTAAAAATGAATCATCATTTTGGCTTAGAACAGATTTCTATCTGCTAGAATATATAAATAATAATTCATTATAGATGTCATCTTGTCCTGATTTCTCTTAAACAGATCTTATATGATGGGTTAAACGTTCATACAAAAGAATCCATTATTTTAATGGATGACCTACTCTGTAGCTACATTTGCCACAGATTACTGGGGGTTTTTTAACTGATTTTTTTCATGTAGCAAGGACCATATGAGACACCACTATCTAGTAAGGGTAATGGATCAAATCCTTTGGGACTTAGTGACATGGACAATCTATACCAACGTTACATTAAATATATAAGCTGATTTGCTGTAGTATTTTATTTGTGTATTTTGTAGAGTTACATATTTCCTAGGGTCTTCTCTGCTCCTGAAAACTCCCTGAATTCACATGTAACTAGTCTAGGAAACAGAAAAACTTTTCTCATTACTTGCAGGTCAATCAATGTAATTTTGAATGTATACATTTCATAGAATCACACAGAATCACAGAGCGTTAGGAGTTGGCACCTCAAAAGATCATCTAGTCCAACCTGCCAGAGCATATCATTTGAAAATAATGTGTGGATAAATATTTTTATAAAGTTTTTAAGAGTGTAGATTCTATTTCCTCTTTTAAATTGTAGTGTTAAGCCCAGAACCAGCTTTCTTTTCCTTCTATAACCACATTTAGGGAAATTCTTCCTAAGCAGTGAGAGAAATCGGGTAAATGATCTCAAGATCAGCTGTCAGACACTGGGTTGGTTTTGAGGAACCAGTTTCTGCAAATGTCAGAGTTGCTTCCATATTTTCAATACCTTGATATCATCCACATAAAAAATAGCCTCTTAAAGCAAAACGACACTTTACTCCTCTAATTGCCTATTTCATCAGTTTGTGTGTGGTTGAAAATGAAACCAAGATGCTTCCTCTTTGCATTCTACTGACACAGCTCAAAGCATGTGCATGGTGTCACCTATACAAATTCATAGCTTTAATTTTTGCCTTTAGAGACACTTTAAAAGCACCTTTCTACCTGTGCTAAAGAAATAAATCTGTTGGAGTAAGTAACAGGTTCACTTCCTCTCAGCTGTTTGTTCTGAAACAATGACAGTAATATTAGTGTTCCATTGTGCCCTGAGATAAACACTCTTGGAAAAAAATGTAATTCGTATTTTATAGAAACTGAATAAGAGTGAATAAATATATTCACCTAATTTAACAAATGTCAAACACAGTCTTATTAACATGAACAATAAACTAAAACAATAAAAGTTACAAATGATGAGATGTGGGTTTTATAAAAATAAATTTAAGGTCAAAAAGCATTTTATGTTATAAGATATTCCAGACTTACGCACAAGTGGGCCAGTATATGTGTGGTGGTTTGACCCTGGATGGAGGCCAGACACCCACCAAAGCCGCTCTATCACTCCCCTCTTAGCTGGACAGGGGAGAAAATACATGTTGAGAGGCTTTGGAGTCGAGATAAGGACAGGGAGAGATCATTCTGCAATTAGTGTCATGGGAAAAACAGACTCAACACAGAAAAAAAGAAAACTCTCTAATTTCTTACACTACACACACAGAGAAACCAGAGTCAGATAATGAGAAGTACAAACAGCTCTTAAAACACCACTCTCCATTGCTCCTTTGATTACAGACTTCACTCTATTCATGATGTTTCTCCTCATGCAAATTTTCTTACATCTTCTCACTCCCTTCTCTGGTGGAAAAATGCAGCTGTTTGTGTTTTTCTCTCTAAAATGTGATTCCCAGAGGTGCTGTGACCGTTGCTGATGGACCCGGAAAGCCTTGTCAGCAACAGGGTTTGTGAGTTTGTCCTTGGGAGCACAGCTGGGATTTGCTTTGTTGGTCACTTAAGAAACTTTCTAGCTGCTTCTAGCTGCTTCTTAAAGAAGCCACATTGCAAAACCACCACAATATGTACAGATCAAATCCATAATTCCCTTGGATGTCAAGGTGAGGAAGTAATCTGCTTTTTTTTTTTTTTTTGCAGTTCAGATTAGAAGATGGAGAAAAATGGCTTTTCTAACTGACCACCTCTCAAGTTCATAGACATGACATTTGAATTTCATATTAACAGTAAGTTACAGAATGATAGGAATCATTATACTGTATGATACCTATCAAATGGCTTATGAGGTTTTGGTTCAATAAAACAATTTGTGGAAGCAAATAAACACAGAAAATATTAAGCTACACTTTCAAACTATATGCAATAGACTCAATTTTTCGTTTGACAGTTTAATTGTCAAAATAATGAATTTATTTATTTCTATGTTATGAAATAGAAAACTATGTAATACTAGACTGAAAATTCAGCTTATAACGAGGGTATCTTAAAAAAGTTTATATTATGTTTTTGCAATGCTGAATCAGACTATCTCAATGCTTTCTTATTTGTGAATGTAGGTACAATTAAGTAGGTACTGCATGCAGGCAACTTGTGAAGCCATAGCCCAAGCTTGCTGGATCACAACTCAGGGAACAAGTTTCAATCATTTAAAAAAAAAAAACAAAAACCAAAAAAAACGAAGCCATTTAGCCATTTGAAGTAATGAAACAAAAGAAGACTAAGAAAGGTAGAAAGGGAACTCAAAACCTGCACTGGTTTTGAGGTGACTTTTGTGAAACTGTTTTCCCTCTCAGATATTGAGGGAACTGCTTATAACATTGGTAGAAAAATGTTGACGGCTGTCTAATTGTGGAGCCAGGCAGATCAATTTGATTGAAGTTCAGTGTTTGGAGACACTGAAGAACTATCAATCTTAATGTGCAAAAGAACCAGGTCCTTCGAAAACACACTAAGAATAACAGTTATTTAACCTGTGGTTAAATGTCTCTAAACTACACAGGGTCCAAGGGAGAAACTGGGGCAGTTTTGACTGTTCCCTGTGGAAATAACTCAAACCAAGCCAAAAAATTTTATATGTCTTACCAAAGCCATTGTGCTACTGTGCTACAGAGCTCTTTCAAAATGCTTTCTACCAGTCTCTTGTTCATTTCATCCCATTGCTGTGGTTCCTTCTAACTTATTTAAATCCTTGGTACCTACTGAGATAAAGCATGTGACTGGGTTAAAAATGACAGTTGAATGTGAGAGCTGGGTTTAGTTTATTTTTTTTCTGGTTTAATCAGGAACAGCTCTAAAGCTGTTATTATTTTAGATAAAATAAATTTGAAGATAGCACATTTTCCTACAAAGTAAAGCTTAAAAACCTTGCAAATTTTCAAGTGCTACTTATCTGAAAAATTAGTTTTCATGACAGAGATGTGAAATATTCCCTTTCATCCTCAGGTACTAATTTTGCCACCAGTTCTAACTACAGTTAATTAAAGGTGCTAGAAAAAGTCCAAAAATTAGTTGGTTTAGAATTGTCTCTTTCTGCTTAATGAAGCAGGATGATGAAATGAAGGCAAGAGTCATCATGCAACATTAAAATTTTGTATAAAACACCTGCAAGCAATGCTTATCTGCATGCTGAAATCAAGGTAAAATTCTTTCTTATATTGCAATTTCACAATGAAGTCATGAATACACATGGCTTTAATTTGGCTTTGTGGCTATTTTTTTGCTAGTTTAATTGGTTGTGGTCACTTGGTGGGAAATCCAAAATTGTAAAAGCCAATCATTTTTATTTATCACATTCCTCAGCCTGGTCTGGGTGCATGTCTTTATTATGCTGTGTGTTTGCTTAAAATCAAAACAAAGAAACAGTAAGACAGAATAAAAAGTTCTGCTTTGCTAGGAATATAGGATAAATATACTAGATCTCTAAAAAAACCTTATTGTGAAAATTAAAGAATGTTGGATTTACAAAGAAATAATCCCTTTTGACAGAACACTGACATAAGTACTTAATCTAGATCCATGTTTATAAATCTAGTAGACATAAATTTTTTCTTACACTGAATAGCAGGAAATTTTAACACACTGAGGGCTTCACATATTCCAAAGGGGACAAAACCAAGGGGCCAAATGCATTATATGCAACAGAAAGAAATGTTTTAAATCTTCAAACGTCTTTCCTGGTCACAAGGCACTTGAGCATTTCTGTCAGTAAAAGTGAAATCAAGGAGGCTGGAGGTGCTTGTAAAGGGTAGCAGCTATGCAGATTCACTGACTGAATCCTAATATTGTATCATGCTAGGAAATTGCAGTGTCTATGAATGTGTTTGATAGGGGTCCTGCTCAGCAGGTATTTAAGAGTGAGACAACCTTGACACCCTCCTTGCCTTGTTTTCTCAGGCATGGCTCACAGTGAGGATAGCACTCCCTATTTCAGGGAGTGGTTTCAACTCACTGCATTTTTGTCTGAGAATGAAGTTAATTTTTCAAATTTTCTTTTCATCAAGCTATTCCAAAATATTCAGTTTACATGCAGAAATCATAAAAAATCTGAAATAGTAAAACCTATTACATTGCATACAAAATTATTCTGGTTTTTTACTCTTACTTGGTGGGAAACTAGAAGAGTTTTCCTATGGTATATATGCTGAACAATTACTTTCTTTGCAGAACATTTTGGTATTAGAAGTTATTTGGTAACTGTTAGGTTGCCACAGATTTTTTAAAAGCTGGGATGAGACAAAGTCGCTGTCAAGAACATTTTCAGCTCTGACACAAGAATGCTATGAAGTTAATTTGCAACAGAACGAAATCTTACAAAATCCAAATATCATTTCATCATTGAAACCAAAATGACTTCAGCATGACCCTGTAAAGCAGTGTATTGATTTTCAACTTCTATTATTACTGTGCTTTACCTATCTATGATTCCTGCTCAGCTCAATTTTCAGAAAGGTTATATTAGAACTTAAAGGTTTTAATTAAGGCCAGGTTCCTAGAAGACTAAATACAGATATAATAGTCAAAGAGATTACAGACTAAGTATCTGTACTTACAGTTTAAAAAGTAGAGGCTACTGGAAAGTTTCAGTAATTCTCCAAGATACAGATCTTAAAAAAAAAAAAAAAACAGATTCTGCAGCCTTTATTCATAAAGAATGAGCTTATTTTATCTGTAATATTTTATGGTTGTTTGGTCTTTTGGTTTTGGTTTTTTTTTTGCGTATAAGCATGGCACGGTGACTCTGTTGTGTTAGAAATACTTTCACTCAAAATACACAAATAAATTTTTCTTGCATCCATAAAGATAGGATAGTGTTGAGACTGAGACCAAATAAAATCAGTTTTAACCTTACAAATAAAGAGTTTACAAAGTTAGAAGGTATGAAAAATACTGCCTTTTTTGCAGTTTGTATTTTACTAAAGTAACTGCACGGGTGGTCCAAGAAACCTTTATTGTCAGAAGTGAATGTGTGAGCAATTATCAGCAATGCCAGCAAGGGATTTATAAATCATTATTTCCTGTACCTCACTGCATATATGTAAAGGAGGTAAGAAAAGCCCCCAACGGAATAATCATGGCTGTCATTTCATGTCCATGGGTGGGGATTGTTTATATGTTGGGTTCACTTCTGTCAAAACGGCACGTAACCTAGAGGAAACTTAGGTGATAAGCCAGTATGCATATAAACTCCTTTAGGGTTAGCATATAGGTAAAAAAAAGGTTGCTGTGGCTGTTCTAGTGGAATAAATATTTTTTCCCCTGGATTTTCCTCTAGAAGAGTATGCACATGCTGCTCTATGCTTTCTCTACTCACCTCCACCCCCCAAATACTTGTAGAGAGTGTCATGTGACTTTGAGCTGAATATAACAAGTCCAGCTTTACATCTGTAAATAATGTCTAACATAGTTGAGCTGAATTTAGGAGTGTGCTGTGGTGTGGTTCAGGGCTGAGTCATAGCAATGTGTCAGCTGCTGAATCACTCATACCACCAGTTATGAAGGTGAAAAACCCACTGGCACTGACCTTTCTTTTGTCTGTGAGACATAACAGCCAGAGCTGGCAGGACTGCTGTCCGTGCTAGAAAATGTCAATAGGTATCTTGCTGTTAGATTCACAGTCTATTTGTACAACCTTTAATCAGTATTAGAAATGACATAGGTCAATGCAGTATCTTTGGCACCAGATTCAAAAGCTTTACTTCGAAAACACTACAACACAAATCATAGATCTAAATGTTTATCATTCCAAACATTGGGAGCCGTGCTTTGAAAATGTCAGAAGGATCTATATCTTGTTTTCTTTCTGTCTGTCTCTTTGAAAGTTCTAGATGTAATGGTTTCTTGTGGCTGAGAGGAAATTATTTTCAAAAAAAGAACAGCTTTGTATGTTAGTTTCTTACTTTTGTCCTTATAAAACTCCTAAAATAAAAATACATTAATTCTCCAGAAGGGTTATTGTTTCTGATGGGTTTATTTTTTCCATCATTTGGATCATCAGACAGACACTTCAAATTTTATAGATTTTACATCTAAGAAAAAAACGTTTTGCCTGTAGAGGAAAAATCCTTCTATTTCAAATGTACTCTGTGTTTTGAAATTCAGGTACTCATATCACAGTTAATATATATAGATTTAGGTCAAGTGCTTAGGAAATGAAACATAGATAAATATTTAAGAAGTTGGAAACTTAACACAATCACTATGTATATAAAATGTATCATTACATTTCCATGCCTCTGCCAAGTTTGTGATTTGTTTGTAACTGCTTTTATTTCAAAGAGTCCACATACTGAGGGATACTTGTACAATTTTCTTAGAAGCTCTTGCAAATTGGTTTGTATAGTGAAGTTCATTACTTCTTTTAGAGTGAAAGTAAACACAAACTAGCAGGTCTTTCTGTTTATTAAAATAAAAAAGGACACTTATCCGACTCTGAAAAATAAAAGCATAAACTGTCTGTAAAAAGCATAAGCTGTCTGTAAGCTAAGGACATCAATAAAGGCATTTCTTTTTCAGGAATCTAACCCTGGAGCTGTAGTTACTGTAGCAGTCAGAATGGAAGTTAAATTTGTGGCCCTGCTGCTGATCTCAGTTCTTTCACTGACATCTGTGTAGCACTTAGAATAATCAGAACCAAATGCACTCTGAAGAATGCAGTACTAAAGCAGGAACCACAAATAGCTGCTCAGAATATTTCCTTAAGGTTTAACCACTGAGATTTGCTATAAATTGTTTTGTGTTGTGCTTGTTGTGGCTGTTCCTTTACCGGGTCATACTGCCACAGTAGGGAAAGTGCAGTGCTCCTTTGACAAAGGAAGACTGGGTAAAAAGATACAGGAAAATTGCAGTGTGAGCACTCTCTTACGACTAAGTGTCTGCAATGTGGATGTCTGCTTTGGAGCTTTTAGCCAGTGGAAAGAGACACTCTTAGGATGGGGTTCATCTGACTTATTTTAGATGCCTAGTTTAGGATGAGATCGATTGCTCCTTGGAAGAGCCTATTTCTACCTATCAGCTCTTAACGACAAGCTAGACAGCTATTTCAGAAGCACAAATCTATGCTATAACTGTGTTTTATCAGATGAATCCCACCGATTGTCTACAGCAAACAGAACCCACCACAAATTTATTTTATTCTAATAAACCCCTGTGTTCAGTGTTAGAGCATTGACTCCCAAACAGATGATGGCAATTCAGATTGAGTCTTTTTGTGCTGTTAAACATAATGGAAGATGAGCAGTGTAAGACAAGGCATAAGAAAGGCCAGTGCAATATTAAGCATGCAACTGGTCTAACACAAACCAGCAATGTATCAACTGAGTGCATCTGGAAGGATTTTTCCGTGTGCCATGGGGGTTTCCACAGCTGCAGAAATGAGATGGCTTCAAAAGGGATGATGAGTGAGTGGGGACTCTGTAAAGGATAAGCCAGCATGTATCACGAAGCTCACACACTACAGCGGTATAGGATGTTTTGCTTCCCTGTGCGATGTAGCGCAGAGATTCCTGTGATAATACTGCTCAGCGCAAGCCAGGTAACAGACAGCGTGTGTCACGTCAAGCAGTTCCTTGATTACACAGCTCTGATCCTTTAGGAAGCTGAGGCAGCACTTCTTAGCACTACACTGTACACGTGTGCCCACCTCCTGCAATCAGGTATCTGTGCACTGCATCGTGACAACATGTAAATACACTCACAAAGCCGTAACAAATGGCCCTGATGCCCACCTCTCTGCAGTGCTACTGTCTGGACTGCAATTTGTAAGGAAGGACCAAGTGCTGGACATGAGTGAATAATCTAGACATGAAAGATGAAAAACTGTGATTCTTATAAAACTCTATAGGTGCAGCTTCATAATTCTTTATTTCTAGTATAAATGCATGTCAGTATGAGGAGATCAAATTTTGTGGACTGGAAGACTTTTGGCAGTCAAATTACATGGCTCCTCTCAAAACCAGGTATGTCTCAGAAATTTAGACATGATTTAAAGTAACTAGTTACGCATTTCTGCATTCTGAATGAATTGTACTACATAAGTAGGTTTTCAAATTCTTGGCACTGACACAAAAGTAAGAATAGAAGGGAGAATATTTTCTACATACTTAACTATCTGGGGATTTTTATCACTGGTTATTTATGTACATAATATTATATATATATGATTACATGGATAAATACGTATAAGTATTTGAAAATATCTCTCTGTAGATGTTCAAAACACACTTGGAAACAGTCCCGCACAACTTTTTCTAGCTGACCATGCTTGAGCAGGGGTTTGGGCTAGATGATCTTGATAGATCCCCTCCAACCAAAATAACTGTGTGCTTATGTGTTACTAATGGTTCTTAATAGGTTTTAGAAAAAAGAGAATGGAAGAAAATCTGGCTTGAAACTTCACTGATTTTTCATTGTATTTTTTTTCTCTAAAGAATTGTTCAGAAATATGTTAGAAGCAAATTCATGCAAAAAATCTGCAGACAAAACTTAAATTAAAAGTCCAGTTTCCATTATAAATCTCACAGATTTATAATGTGAGAGTTTGGATGAAGTTTGTACTTACCTTTCAATGATAAACTCTAGTCAGAAAATTTGTTTTACCAAACAGTCAAGATGCATTCTCCTTTGAATATCCGTGATCTTACTCAAATTTGACAGTATCCAGTTTTCATATTGTAATTCATTTTCTTTGTTACATCAAGTGAAAACACCTGCAAAGATTACTGTGAAAGCGAAAGCCTAAAATGCCACCACAGATTGCATAAAAACATATCAAAAAATGTTCCAAGGCCTATAAAGACATCTGTGATTAATTCCCACTTTTGCTGGAAATTCACTTTTAAAATTCACCAATGATAGCTGATGACCTTACCAGTTGTGTGTCAGTCTGCTGTGAGGTTCTGCATGATCACATGGAAGTTAAGGCTCTTTCTTGCTCTTCAATTCTAATAGGAAAGGAAATTAGATGAGAAGTTACAGTTCATTGTGGATGCTACCAAAGATGGGAACTACAAAATTTCATAGTTTAAAAGTATGCAAGATCAGTCTGGATTTGTCACTGTGGGTGAGCAGAGATAAGAGGGCAGTAGAATTGTCTCCTTCCAAATACACATAGTGTGTGCTAGAGGCACAATCATATCATAAATTGAAGCAGCACTAGAAATTCGGCACTTTCATTTATTTGTTTTATCTATATAAGGTAAGGTTGGGTTCCAAAAGAGCACAGGAGTTTGGAAGATAGCAGCACCAGCCAGTTGTGATTCCACAAATGTTATTAATGGCTAATTCCAGACTGAGACATAATATTGCAATTCCTTAGAGTATTGACTATTGCTTTTAACACCATTAAAGTTTGTTTGTTTGTTTTATGCATGATTGCAACATGCACACACTGCAATAGGAAGTCTAATACTGTTGGTTACTCTTTGTTCCCTCCTTTTTCTTCTTTTGAGTATAACTGAGAAACAAATTTCATTATTAGCCATATAAAATATACATAAAACTAATCAGATTAGCTAGCATTTTAAAATAACTTCTAAATTCATCTATAGGTAAGTTTGAAGTAGTGTTGTTTTCTCCTTTTACAAAGTTTTGTATCTTTTTAATAGTGCATACGGCCCTAAATGAACATGCTGTATGAATGCTTTGCTTTGTCACGAACTAATACTTAATGCCAAAATTAACATGTACTAAATGAGCTTAGAATAAATTGTTAATTTGGTCAGCTGCCCATTAATAAATGAAGTGGACAAGAAGACCTTGAAGTCTGGTTTGTATCTCTTTGGGATTTTAATTCTAACTACTAGCAAAGAAGAACAGAATACTCTATTAAAACAAGAGTATATTTTGGTGCTTAGTAAAATATTAGGGTAGGAGACATAAAAGAAATACAAGTTGAGTGCTGACAGTCCTGGGAAAAGTCCTCCTGTAAAGCTTAACAATGTTTGCATTTTCTAAACAATAACTATTTTTAAGGATCATTATTTACTATTTTAAATACATCCCCTACAAAACTTGTATTCACAGGTGCAATATTTATTCCCCATAGTTTCTAAACTGATCCTATGCGAGCTCCTAAGACCGGTGCTCCTATTGCTGACTGAGTTAGGGCAAGATAAATCTCATACATAAAGATGCAACTCTCATTAGAGAGCCAAGCAGGTAGCAGGGAAGAGCTCAACCAACCAAGCATCTTCTGGGAAGGAAAAAATATACTCTTGGTAATGACACAAGCTCCATGCTACCAGGCCAGTCAAAAATGCACTATTTTGTGGTTTATTTCTTTTTAAACTTCCTTTGCAATATCATAAACACTAAAGTCAGATAACAGGAAGAATCAAGATTTTAGATTTTAATATGATTGTTGTAACTTTTCTTCCATTTAACTTCTAAATTTTTTTTTCTTTTAATTTATTTTCATGAATAACCAGGCATTTTTTGTCACTCACCAATATATTTCTTCTTAGTACTGGTTTACTAATAGAGCACTTGCAAGTATGTAATTTTTTAAAATTAACATTCTACTTTAGAACTCAAGTAACATAAATGATAGAAAAAAACTTTTTTCTGTTGAAACAAAGACTTCTTTCTTTCTGACAGTTTGCAGATTTTTCCATTATATATGCAGGAAGATGACAAATAATTTTCATATAGAAATATATTTCCATTAATATCTTCTCTGCTTTATGTGTTTTCTTAGTGTTGGGATGAAAAAAGCATCTCCAAATACAGTAACAAATTCAGAGCTTGGAAAAATATTTTTCAAAGTGTCTTTCAAGGTTAATACCTGCAGATGATAGTGAAAAAGATGCCCTATTTCCTATTTTCAGTTTGTCCATTCCTGTCTGCTCTAAAGATATTTCTATCAACAAAAGCCAATGGTAAAGAAAAAGATTTGCTCTAGAGATAGTGTGAATTAAATACTCTGAACTATGGCACTTATAAGTACTTCTTGGCCTTGGACCGGATGTCTGGTACAGACCTTATCTCCAACACTCAAGCAAAAAAACCAGCAAAAGATATAGTTTATTTTTTATTTACTTATTTACCAAGAAAGAATTAAAACCACTGCTAAGTCATAATGTTCTGTCCTTATTCTCTTTTAACTCTGATTTAGTGGAATATTTACTACGGAGGGATCCTCTGAGAGAAAGCATGGATCCTTTGAGAGAAAGCACGTGGGAGATCTTTATGTCCATGAAACTAGAGACACTTCTCTGTTATTTTAGGGCCTCAGTTTCCAAGTTATCAGCAAGTAATTATCAGGACCTTATGCATTTATTGGAGATGTGCTTCCCAAGCCCTCACCCTATGTGGAAAACCCACAAAGTCAACTAGACATTGCTTGTGAACAGGTTTGCCAGCATGGTTCTAAATGACAGATTAGGAACTTGAAGGAAAACCAAATCCAAGCAAGGAGTGACAACTCTGTGCTTTACACAGTACAGAATCTATGCAGCAAAATGTTCATCGTGCCCTGAATATCCCCTATCTAACAATTGGTCATCCCAGCTTTAGTTTACTCAAGGTCAACAGAAAACTTCCACACAGCTTGAGTTATAGGTAGAAGCTCATTTGTCTCACTTGAACAAACTATACGAAGTTGATCTAATATAAATTTAAGATGACAGGATACAATTAAAGAGATCTGAAGTCATGTCCTATCTCTACTATAGATTTCCTAGAGAATTTCTGACTGTCTTTACTTACTGAAAAGGCAGGACTATACATTTCTTCCATAACCCTTTGTTGTTCTTGTTTGGTAGGTAACTGTTACGGGGAGATTCTTTCCCTGTAAATGCCTTATTAATTATCTCTGCAGGACCTAAGGCCTAACTTTATGGATATGCACACAGACACATGTATAGAAGTTACTCTGTATGTAACATATGTCCATTTACCGATATCTTTGAGATCATATATGATATGTCTAAATATATAACTAGTACAAAATGTTACTTACAATTTTGGTTTTCTGCTTGTAACAAACACTATATTCTAAAAATATTTTTTTTAACTGGCTGACTTTTTCATAAAATGTTTTGAAGCTGCTCAGAGGTTTGCAATGTTAGAAATTGTTTCTGGAATGCTAAAATTAATGGTCAAAAGTGTAACTGAAAAAGGTCAAAGATTATTATGTTCAGATAGAAATATCAGCATGATTTTTTGTTTACACTTGCAAAGATAAGTCATGCTGTTGACAAATACAAAACGTGTGAATACCAACCCAAATATTTAATCTGTCAAAATAAAATGTAAATCCAAATCACATGTTTACAATGGAAAGCTGTAGGGAGAAATACTTATAAATGCTTTTACTGATTAACCAATAATAACAGGATCCAGATGCTGTACTACCATTCTGAGGTGTGCTTCAAAAGGATTCTGAAGTACCTTTAACTAAACTGGATCTTAGTACAACTTCATATAAATGAAGTCCCAAAGAATTTGCACAGGAGAGAAATGGGTGTGCACACAATAGCATTCATAAGTAACAAATGCTCACTTTGTCCTAGTCAAAATGCTAGTTACTTAAATGTGAAAAATGCTAACATATAGAGCTCTGGAGGAAAATTATTTTAGTGTGCACCTCCCTTCAAAAAATACATAGCTTTATGTAGAAATTACTCAGTTTTTTATCTGATAGACAAAATTTGATGTAATTTTTAGTATCAGGAAACTTAACATTGAAATCTGAAACCTTTCCTCTTTACCTTCTTCACTCTTTCTCCATTTCTTTTTACAGATATATGATTTAAAAACTGCTGTGTAGTCTGTCAGGTTCAACATTTGGCTATTCATATTAAAGAAATTAAAATCAAAGGGATATAAACATGGAGTTTTTCAATAAAGCACTTTTCCCTCCTATTTTCCTTTCTAAGATGAACATTTTAAATGTTCATCACACTTGGTTTCCCTAAGGTCAAAAAGATGCAGTAGTGCAATTACAGTAATCAGATATGACCTTTATCAGTTTTAATTTTTTCCACTGTAATTTGAGGAAAAAGCATTTGAGAAAACATTGTATTTGCTTGTTTAAGACAGGCCATCATACATATTAGATAGCATATTTAACAGGTTCATATGTGGTTCAGTTTCCTTTCAGGCTAATGGCTCTGCGATATTAATGTTCTAAGGGTTTTACAGCATGAATATACTGTGCTTTCTAGTTATGGAGAAGGAATGAGGTGGTCAGAGGTACTTCCAATGGCTCAGAGCAGAAGGAAGCAATGGAGATGGGGACACCACAAAATACGGAGGGCTGAGAAGAGGGTTTAGTGGGATGTTATTGTTTTACCTGTTCATGACCTATACTCTCCCCAAAATATCGGCACATGCATATTACAAACCACTGATTATGGTTCTCAGAAGCTCCTTGAACAAGCTCAGTTCTTTTTACTGTGTCCATAATAATGCTCCAGACAGCTAACTTGTAAGAGTGAGGAAACAGATGCATTGTTAGGAAATTTGTTCTTCTGGAAAAAAGTTTAGAACACAACAGCCATTGGTCTTGCGTCAAATAAATACTTGATATTGGATCCCCACAGAACTATCACTTCCATTTTCTTTCCTCCACATGGCTATTATTCAGCCCACCAGACTGCAGATACAGGGATCCAGAATCAGTGAAATGAGGATGTGAGTTCACTGCGAGAAAGAATATCTTTAACTCAGTGAAATTAGTTTCTGCTTGTGTTATAGAGAAAACAGGCTTTCAATATGAAAATGCAATATAAATTAAAACACACCAAGAAATAGTGTTAAGTAAAAGCATACACTTAGACTGAAATGGCCTAAGATTTTGGTCTTTTACTATCTTAATCTATTGATAACAGCATGTTTAACTACTGATAATTTTAGTATGTTAATAATGATTTTCTTTCAACCTTGTATTCTTAAGAAGGAATGGGGACAATCAAAACTCAGTTTTAGTTTGTGAGCCAAAACCTACCTCATTCTTCTTTTAAGGAATAAAATGTACCTGAAGTATATTTCACATGAGAATATTGAGCCAATCAGGAAAACTCAACTGTAAGGTGAAATACACCTAAATATTCTTCAAGAACGCTCATTCACTCAATGTCAGTAGGAAAATGAGGGCAAAATATTCAGTTACAACAGGGAACTCAAAAGACAAGAGTGTAAGAAATTTACAACATTTGTGGGTTTATGTATTTAGATCAGGCTAAACCAATACAGTAATCATCAGCATGGTAAATTTCCACAAATCTGTTTAGGAACAGCTCCTGCTTTCTGTTGTTTGCTTACTTGGCAATTGTCACCTATTTCAGCAGTAGCAAAAATTGGCTTGATTTTGGAGTTGGTCTAGCTGTTGGCTTCACTTAGGAGGGCATCATTCATCATTCAGTATGTATGCTTTTTCCCAAACTCTTTTCAGTGCAGAAATACTATGAATGGAAAAAAAAACCCAAGTTTTTTATTAATCTCATTTTCCCCAGGAAAACATTTATTGTCTCTATGGTGTTTATACAAAAACTAGACACATGATTCTCATACTGAGTATGTTTCAGAAGTGTCAGGTAATTATCATATCCCTTTTTATTTTACTATCTTTCACTGAGGTAGTAGTGAAGACCTCCAAGATTTGGAAATGCATCCATCAGCTGTTTCTACATCTGTATTTCATCTTATCTGTTGCAGAAAAAAATTTTTTGTAGTTTTACTCTGTTTTTGTCTCTTTTCTTATACACCTTGTTGTGGGCTGATACAACAGGCCTTCAATCATGTCAGCCTATGTATAAATAATAGTGAAAAGAAGAGTCTCAACTTCATCTCGTATGCATGCTTACTGTGGATCTTGGTTGGTTAGTCAGGGGTTTGGCTTTATTTACTATACTAACTCTTAATTTTGGTTTGAAGGATGTAGGTGTTTCATTCCTGTTGCTTCTGAGTTTGCAGTATGTGTGCTTGGAATTCTGAAAATTATTGACTTGTGTTAGAAATCACAAAACCCTGATTCCTCTGTCCAGTTTTTGGTCATGATCACAGTAGTGGTGTTTACATTGGCCTACTGCTTGGTGCCTGGTTTGCTCTGTGGTACAGATCTTCAGAATCAATGCTGAGCCCCAGCTAATCCATAAACAGTGAATAAAAACTCCTTGAAACAGCATCTCCTGGCACTTGGAATAAATAAATATTAGCTCTGAGTTACTGAGAATCTGGTTTCTTAATATTTTAAGCCCCTAACTTTGAAGCACTGATGCTTGAAAATATTGTCTGTTATAGACCAAGATTAGCTGAGCTTCAATCACTTTCCTTCTCCTCTTACAAATATGGAATACTGCAGTTTTTCTTCCAGATGGGTATGCAGGCATGGTGGTGGTTACTTGCTGAAAGGCATGCAGAGCTGGTGGAAGGGCCTGAAGCACAGCCTGGGTATTAAAACAGTGAGTTCTCTGAGCTTTAGGACTCCTTGTAGTACACTCAGAAACTCAATTTGAATTTAGCCACTGGCAAAAACATTTGCAGATGTGGAAATTACATTTTAATTAGTTTGCATGACTACACAAGGTAGGTTTGTTGCAGGAGTTACCATAATTACTTGCGGCAAAATTGATATAATAATAGCCATATGGGTATTTCTCTGTAATTATCATTATTATCTAATCAGCTTCTAAACACTGCCCTGGCTTCTGAAATGGTCAGAGATGACTCCTGGGGCTAGATTACTCTTATTGTGAGATAAATGAAAGGAAACACACGGAGGATATTCTTCCCTAGACCATTTATATTAACAGCAGACACTGTTCTCATTAGTGCTTTGAGCAATAGATATTTGGGAAGAAAAAAACCCAGCCCAAAACAACAAAAAACCCAAATCCAATGGTGCCCAACTTCTTTCATATCTGCTTTTGCTTTTTGCTACTCAGTAAAATAGGAACAACTGCTTCTTTCAAAGAGGGGTCAGTTTCTCTGAACCATGCTGCACAGAGCCAAGGGCAATGTGGATCACAGGTCAGTCCCTTCTTTTGAGTCTGGGTTCTTGGGTGAGCTGAGAAAACAGCTGAGTCCTTTCTGTGGACTAGGAAGGAAAAGGATGCTGCAGACGGAGCTTGATACACAGCATGCCACCTCTTTACATACATCTCCTGGAGATGATTCAGGCCCATGAAATTACCTGACAGCTGCCGATATAGTTAGGATGATCCTTTAAGGCTCTGCTTCGCTCTCTCCACCTGTCAGCTTCCTTTGCACATGATATGCCTCTAAGAAGAAATGTACCATCTCCCCAGAAACCAAATTAATACACAGTTTCTTTTGCCTTTGATGTAAAGATGTTACTATTACTTCAGAAGTGCTATTTTCTGGAAGAAGTTTCAAATGCATGTTAAATTTTTATTAAGACATCCTTTTGAAATAAGAGGTGTAAAAAAAGAAAATTTCTATTTCTTATTCTCTGATATTTGCTTATGATTAAAATCCACCCTTTCCAAGTTCAGTTTTATTCATTATTCCTTAATAAAATAAATTTTGTCTGTTTGAGTGAAACATCTTTAATAAATTCCTCATATGGTCCTGAGATTTTCCTTGAGAACCATTACTTAGCTTTCCCCAGTCTTTGCAGGTTTTGGATTAATATTAAAAGGGCCACTATGTATCCTAGCTGCTGTTTCATAAATATGCAAAGAAATGTAGTCTCCTGTTCCCTTTTTTTCTTAACTATACTAGCTTATAGGACAAGAGGCTGACTTTTCACACCTTCAACATCTGTTCACAATTAACTTCCGCATTTTTTGGTAGGCTTAGTTTATGGCTGGTTATATGCCTGGGAGATCAAGTCACATCTGGTTGGGTTTTTTTTTCTGGCAGCATACTTGCTTGAGAAATGAAGTGGAAATACACATCTGGGTTTTTTCTAACTGGTCTTAATATGTCTGCAAGTGTTTCCAACAAAGAAAGCCCAAAGTGTAATTAAGAAGATGGCAGCAGGATTAAAAAGTAAATAAATAAATAAAAAAATTAGTTGAGGATCTTTGCTTCTGTTTCTAATGAAGTAAGTTTGGACTTAAATTCCTTTCATATGCCACTCTTACTTTCGTCATTATCAGTGACAGCCATTATTTTTCTTCATTCCTTTTCTCCAAAAAAACCCCCGCAACCCACACAAAAAAAAACCAAAAAAACCAAACAAACAAAAAAACCCACAAAAACCACAGAAGGAAAAACTCCACAAAAAGCCTTTCACAAGCATCTGCTTGTAACTTCATTTTTATACGGCATACAAGCATTGCTCTTCTGAAAACAGAAACACTTGCAGTGAAATTTATGAATACACAGTACTTAAGTTTGTGCAAATTTGTAATTAATTCAAATTCAAATGTAAATGGTAAATTAATCTCCTTAACTACAAAGGGCTGTTCGAGATGGGCAAGCACATTTTTTCATCTCATTAATCATCTCATGCAGAGTCAAAGCTATGAGCCTCATCTTACTAGCTTCCATGATGGAAATGGCGGAAAGCTGGATCCTCCAAAGTTAGGGTCATCTGGGTGGCACTATTTCTGTTTAAAAGATGTAAAAGTCTGTGAATGTGCCGTGACTTAGTAAATTCAGTAGAATTTTACAAGCAATAAATCTCCTCAGTGTGATGAATGAGCTGAAAGACAAATTAAGTGTATACATTCAATTTCCAATATGGCAAACTTTTACACACCTATTGTGAACAATTCCATCCACCTCTGTGAGACTGAGCAGCCCACAAGGTTACTACGTGCAGTATTTTGCAGATCTGGTACTACAGATATACAGGTAAACATTCTAGACGTTCATTTATTGTAATCAACATTCATTGCATCTAAATTATTTACAAACTGTATTATGGTGACTTTAGTACTGCTCAAGTGCAGTAACTTTTGCATTTAACTGAATAACTAATAATTACACAATTAAGATGTCATTGTCACGATCATCCAGTGTAATAGACCATATAGTATATAGAGAGTTGAAACCCTTTCAAAATGAGACAAGAGCATAAATAAAAATCTAAATCACTTCATATAAGCAGATGGATATTGAGTTAAGAAGAGACAGAAGNTTTGCTATTAAACATTTACTTCATATCTACTCACACTAACTTATATTTTGAGCCCATATTTTGACACATAAGAAGAAAATTGTGCTAAATGTGGGCAATTAATAGAGGATCACTTTGCTAGAAAAAAAATGGTAAACATAAATCACTTTATGTAGTAAGAAGTCACCCAGCTATGCAATTATTAAATCAGGTTTTATTTTTATAGGTTTATAGGACAGACTTTGTTTGAGTCCTGCATGAAAATTCCCTGTAAGGATCTGAAGTGATGAAAGCATAACAAGAATCTTTTGCCTGTAAGATTATCATAAAATTGTATAAAAAAATCAACCACTGCAGTTGGGCAAAGGGCCATACTCTTAATGAGGCTGTATCATTGCATCCATGACTGGATTAATGATCATTGATTTCTCTTATTCAACCTTCTTTGAGTGAAATAACAAGACACCACATTGTGCACGGTTTGGATAAGCAGATTATTCTCTTTTTTTATCATGTCACTAATGTAACAACGGAGAAATAAAGGTGAATCTCTGATTTAACACAAGTCAATCACAGAGATTTGAGCAATGCCAACATAATTATTAAATATTCCACTAACTTCATTCTGGTTCATGACCTCTTGTACCAAAGAGAAGATTTGCTCACAGTTCTCTAATCAAGTCCCCTTTTAGGACAGGTTAAATTAAGGTAAAATTCTGCTTTGAATTTGATAATCCGTTAGATGTGAATCAAGGCAGTTTGCAATACCTGAAACAAATCCAACAGTCTCAGTTCATCTTTTTTAAAGACAACAGAATTTATAATACTATGTTCTATGGTTAATGCAGGAACATGTGCTTCCTTTATACTTACTGCAAACAAGTCACAGAAAATGTATATATTTATATATATTTTATATAAACATGTATCTTTATATATTATAATCCCAACACCATATTTTCAGGCCAATGAATCATGTAATTTTAAAACACAAAATGCACATCTTTTCTTATGACTTCAGAGAAAATAAATCGCTGTAAAGCATCACTGCAGTATATTTTGAAAAACTCAAAAACTATAGATTCATATGGTCCACGAGAATACAAATGTAGGATGGAATAAAGATATCTCACATTTGCATGAACCTCCAGCATTTGCTGCATTTGTCCAACAGCTGCACAATACAGCTGGGTGTCAGCATGGGCTAAGTAAAGAGACAGAGAACTGAGTGACATGTCGAAGAGACACAAAAACGGTGTAGAGACACAAGGGAAATGGATAGAGCTAAGTCACACAATTGTGGATATGATTTTTTAATAGGACTGGAAAGAAATCAAGAGAGCTATGTGACTGGTACACCAAGGGATAATCAAAAATGAAATAAGGATTTACAGATGTAAAGAATGTACTAAAAAAAGAGAACATTATTTCTTATTATTCATTAGACATTCTAAGATTGATGGAAGAAGAAGATGCACTGGGAGGACCATGACTAAATGCCAGGTGCCCACCTCTTAATTCTACCACTCCCCTCCTCAAATGGAACATATGAAAAAATGCTGATGGGTAGAGATAAAGACAGAGAAATCACTCACCAGTTACTAGCACAAACAAAATAGACTTGACTTGGGGAAAATAATTTAATTTATTGCCAATCAAAAGTCAGAATAGAGATAAAAACCCTTAAAAACCCTTCTGCCCACCCCTCCCTTTTTTCTGGGCTTAATGACACTCCTGATTTACCTACCTCCCCCACCCTGCAGATAGGGGACAGGGAATGGGAGTTGAGGTCAGTTCAACATTGTCTCTGCTGCTCCTTCCTCCTCAGGAGGAGGAGTCCTCACAGACTTCCCTTGCATAGAGTCCCTCTCATGGCATATGGTCCTCCATGAACTCTTCCCACAGGTGGTTCAAGAACTACTCTAGGGCGGGTTTCTTTAACAGAGTGCAGACCTTCAGGACCACACTGCTCCAGTATGGATCCTCCATGGGATCACAAGTATTGCCACCTAACCTGCTACATCATGGAGTCCTCTTTCTGGGAGCCTGCTCCAGCACAGACTCCTCATGGGTAACAGCCTCCTTCAAATTTCTCTGCTTTCAGGTGCCCCAGCGTGGGGTCCTGCATCAGGTTCAGGTGGATATCTACTCCACCATTACCCTCCATGGGCTACTAAGAGATAGCTTCCTCACCAGAGTCTTCAAGGGCTGTAGGGGAATCTCTGCTCCTACACCTGGAGCAACTCCTGCACCCTTCTTTTCACTTACTTGGTGTCTGCAGAGTTGTTGCTTTCACATATTCTCCCAGCTGTTTTTGTTTTTTCCCTTCTTAACTGTTATCCCAGAGATGCTACCACTATCTCTGATTGGGTTGGACCTGGCCAGCACTGGGTCCAACTTGGTGCTGGCAGGCATTGGCTTTCTCAGACATGGAGCTTCTAGCAGCTTCTCACAGAAGCCCCCCTTGTAGTCATCCATTACCAAAACACTGTCATGCAAATACAGTACAAAAGAGTAGGAAAACAACCCAAATATGAAGTGGAAGGGAAACTAATTTAGAGAAAAATATTCAGAGCTCCATATTTTTATGGGATGCAAGAGGGAAAAGAGGATAAAGAGATTTCAGCCTGTCAAAGACTTATGAAACAATGGCATTGCAGACACAGTAAAGTGTTCTTTATGAATTAACTTTATGAATTAACCAAATCAGAAGTAATATATTTTTTAAAAATTATACTGTCTAGCAATTGCTAATGCAACACATCAAATTAATTTGTACAATCTTTCACAAAACTTTCAGAAAATGGCTTCAGAGAATATGAAAGATGATATAAGCTAGAATATTATTATGTGATTTAGAGTATTTCTCCTGCATTAAAGATTTTTTGATGAATGAAGTTCAGTTGACCCATTAACTTTGATCTTCACTGGATCATTACTAATTTCTTAAGACACTGGCTGATATGCTTTGAATTCAGTTGTCTAAAACTAGAACTATCATTCTACGGGAAGTTTTAATTTTGGTTTAGATTTGTATCTTGAATAAACTGTTATTCCCACCAAAGATTCACAGAATTATTTGAAAAAACTAAACCCATATATTAATAGCTGAAAATACATGAAAGCTTTTCTTAGGAAAAAGAAAAAAAGCTGTTTCCCTTTTAAGAAAATGGGAAGGTCAAAATAATATGCTTTGATTACATTCATACATGGCACTGCTAAGACCTCATTCTTGTAACTGAAGTGAGTGGTGATGTGAGTTAGAAACCTGTGAATACCCTGAAGAATCCGATGTAGCAATAAACCGTGGGAACCTCTGAAAATGGAAGCTCAATGAAGATGTTTGACAGGTTGGGATTTAGTCGCCATTCTTCTATTTTCCATCTGCAAATGGTGATACCAACTCTACATGGGTTCATGAAGCACATGAAGGAAATAAATTTATTACCACTGTAATATAATAATCACTCTCCTAGTAAAGTGCACACAATGCAGGGCTTAGAGACTGTGCTTTAAATAAGGTAAGAATTTAATTAAGAGGATAAAAGATACATTGATTAGTTGTGACCCATGAAGAAAGCAGCATTCATCCTATGTACTGATCGAGGAGAGGGCCTGATGTTAAAAAGCAAACCAGAAAAGCAGTCAGTCACGTATTTAAAATTGCATCATCATACCTGTACACAAAGGCAAATTGTGTGTTTTTATGATTTTATTCCTTATTTTTTCTTTAAACCTAAGCATAACTGTCATGATTTTAAGGGGGAGAAGAAAAAAAAAAAGAAAAAAAGCGCATGATTTTATTTTTCAATAGGTAGACTCCTGCATTTTTTTTGTTTTTTACTCTACCACAGCAGAAAGAATTAATTCCTGGGTCTCTAAAGCCTGAGAAAGGGAACAAGCTCAAGGCAGTATTTGTGAAGAGGTTCAGATCCTAAGTCTTATGTTTCTCCCTTTCTTTGAATAAGTAATGAAATGCCAACTCTGACATTAAGTCATGAGACACACTGTTTGTAACTCAATCTAAACATGAGGAGATGCTAGTGCTGTGCAAGAGTGAAATGTACCTTACTTCAAAAGAGAAGCAGCACTACGTTTTATCAAGGTAAAATAATTATTTTAGAGTTCAGTAAATTCAATGGAATTTAAGAAAGTTTAACAGTGGTTGTCCTGGGTTTGGTAGGATAGAGTCAATTTTTCTTTCTAGCAGCTAGTACAGTGCCATGTTTGGGAGTTAGGATGAGATCAATGCTGATAGTAGCACACTGATGTTATAGATGTTGCCAAGCAGTCAAGGACTTTTCAGCTTTTCATGCTGCACTAATCAGAAGATTGGGGGCTCCCAGGAAACTGGGAGAAGACAGTCAGGACAGGTGACCCAAACCAACCAAAGGAGCTATTCCATACCAATTACACCATGCTCAGCATAAAGAGAACTGGTGGTTGTGGAGCGCTTGGCTCCAGGATGTGCAGTTTGGGGATGGTCTGGCTTTGGGATGACTGAGCTGTATGGCCCAAGTTGTGTGGTTCATNCCTGCTTCCCCACCTCTTCTCCACCATGGGGTGGAAATCCAGCAAGTGATTGCATGGTGACAAGCTGCCGGCTGGGGCTAAATCACAACAGCTGTTTTAGTAAGGTCCAATAAGTCTGATGGCAAGGTTCACCTTATTAATTACTGCATGCAGGAAACTGAAAGAAAAACTGAGTCAGTGAGGCTTATAAAGTTTAACAAATTAGTCAACTGCCAAGGATCTGTGGCAGCAAGGAATTTCTCAACTGTCAGGAATATGGCATCTCCCAACATCAAGGAGTAAGGGATCTTTCAGCCTTGGGCAGGGAAGGACATCTGAGTCTAAGGTGAGGAATCTTGAACTTTCAGAGATGCCCTTACTTAAGGGGAGAGTCATCTGGTGGCCATCTAGCTGTAATTCAGGGGGAGCTCAAATTTGGCTCATCCAATGATCAGCTGTTGATAAAAGATCTCTGCCTTGAGGAGAAACCTTGAGAGGTATCTTAGCTCAAAGGGAGATTAGACTGTAGCCATGCTTCCTAGCTGGGACAGCTCAAAAAAGACTCACCGAAGATGGGCCTTATGGAATAAAGGGGTTTGCTTATAGTCAGTAACATAAATGGAAGGGTAGGCATGGGATTCCCCGTACCCACATATTTTAAAATTTTTTTGGTATGTAAGTTTTGAAAAAGCCAGCTGTTATTTATGCATTAATTGCATGCTCAAGTGTTCCAAACTCAGGTATATAAATTTTAACTGCCATTCAGCTCCTTTGTGGGTTTTAAGAGAACAGGTGGAAACTAAAGGAGTTCTTGGCTTGGCCTTTGCCTCCTTTGGAGCCTATACCAAACTACCACTAGTTTAGTTAAGGGGTGGAGCGCATCTGTCCCAGGCTGGAAAAAGGCCTTGGTAGGTCATGTTTTGGGAAGGGGGCGGTTATGGAAGTGGCTTTCAGCTATGTTGTATGTTCTTTGAAGCACAAGCTCTGCCAGCTGACACACATAGAGCACTGAAGTCTCTCTCTTACTCCATGACTCCATCTGCAGTGAAATGTGATACTCAAAGTTTCAATTCACAGAGCAAGGTAAAAGTCATATTAACATTATATGAGATAGCTGTGAAAGAACATGAGTTGAGTCCAATTGTGTATTCCTCCTGTGGTGTGGAACTCAGCAGGTTTCTTGTGCTCATGATAAGCTTTAGTGGCAGGAATCCAAAACAGATCCTTCAAGCTTGTGATGCTGAGCATTACAAAGCCTGAGCTCTGGCACTCAGCTCTGCCAATAAAGCACACAGCAGTGACTGACATCCAAGGAAACCTAGATACAAAACACAAAGGAGTCGGGCATCTACTAGATTAGAATTTAGTACTTCCACAACAGGGAGTTTATTCTGGAAGCTGTGGGTGTCAAAGATGTCACCAAGATAAGCAAATGATGCAGCACTTTTCTGAACCATACTCTATCATTTCACCTCAGCTAAATAGCAACCGGATGACAGATCCTCAAGGATTTCTTACACATAATTACGGCAGATGAAAAAACTCAGAATTCCATATTTTTTTTAGTAGAGCTGCATTTAGGAATGCATAATTTCTGTAATTTTAAAACCAGAAACAGTATTTTCCCGTAAGATTTTAAACACAAAAACCTCCAATTCCACTCCTTTCTTGAAGGTAAGCATGCGTTGCTCTGGATATTCCTTCACAAGAGTTTAATTTTTGTTGGTGTCTCTAGTCTTATTGATGTAACTATCTGAAGGCTTGTCCTGGGAACCTTTGTTACCTGTTTCTTGGTCCAAACATATTAATTGATATTCTGTCGAGGTACCAAACATGATTTAAAATTGTATTCCCACTGATATTCTTTGTTCTCTCACCTGGACCTTCAGTTTACAAGTTCATAATGAAGGTGACGCTAAATTTGTTAAAATATTACTGTGGTGAAAGAGGGGATTATGATCTTTGGCATCTACCTGCTTACTCTCACAAGCCTGTGATAAAAGGGAGTTGCTGTGTTGAGCAGTACAGACCGTGTACAAATCTCGTCATCTGCTGCTTGTAAGTAGCAAAGTAATGTAGATTCCTCTGTCAGAAGAGGATTATGATAGAATCTGCATATCAGAAATAGTAATGTTGACCTTTATTTTCAAGGGAACTGAAGAGTCAGTGGGGGTCCCCACTATATGATTAGACATTACTTGCCCCAAAGCACTGATCTGGAAAGAAAAGTAGTATGAATGGTACAAATGACTAACAAGGTGCCGAAGCCCGCGACTCGTGGCAAGAGCGGGAAAGAACATACACATCAATGTGATGCAGATTAAATCCGTTTATTGCTTACTCCAAACATAGTTATATACGCTTTGTTTGTTAGTACATGTGAACACGCGCCAAGGGTAGGCTTATCATTGGGTAAAGCTTGCTAATCACGTGCCGAGTAATCAGTTCTGATTGGTTAAAGCATAAACCGCAAATTTGCAACAGTTCCTGTTATTCTTTTCTTGTAGCTTCCTTCTTTACCGCCCCAAGGTCAGGGTGTCCTTCAGGTTGTTTACTTGAGCTCCATGTAGTCTCCATAGTCCTTTGGGCCCAACACCTCCCCCTCTTTTTTCAAAAACAGAGTCCGCTATTCTCTGCATGGATCTTTGCAAACATTGTAACAAACAGGGTAAACATACAATAGCTAATAAAACAACTAATCCTACAGTTAACAATTGATACAAAAGAGATGCAAGCCAAGGGCCTAATCCTAATGAGTGCAACCATTTTTCAAAGCTCCAATCTTCCTCTACAAGTTTAGATAAACCTTGTTTTAAATCCTTCAACTTCTTATGAATGGACTCGGAGTGATTAGATGCATCATTTACACTTGCTACATCCTCAGACATCTGGTCAAAAATGTTAGACGTTATATTCAATTTGTCTCTGGTCCAACAAGCTACCTGCTTTAAGCCCCTGGCACAAACAAGGAAGTGAAGATGGTTCAGAGGTCTGACCAGAAGGTTGGGTCTCCTATCCCATTACAATCCAATTGGTGTATCTCTCTTTTAGATCTTGTTTTATTTGCCTACTTCAATATCATGGTCATGTTGGGATGAAGCAAGGTTAGTTGTCCCAAATAACAAGGCCCCCCTTTTGGACTGGCAGATATGCCATTCCATGCTCGTTCCCCACAAATTAGAAATATACCTTGTGGTAGCCTTTTAGGGGTTTGACCGATTAGGTTACACTGTCTGTATATTGTCTGGGGATCAATGGGCGACTCTCCCATGTTAGACTGTGTTATGAACATAATTTGGGAATTCACTGTCGCCCACCCTGCACTATTTGTGTTGAGTTCATCTTTCAGAGTCTCAAAACTCACCCATCCTCCTTGTCTTGTGCCATTGGTAACATTTAAACATCCTATAGATCCAGTTCCTAAGGTGGTGACACAAGTGTGTTATTTAAGTTCTTGATAATCTCACATTGCCATTGTCCATGCAGCCGGGGTGGATTGGTGTATCTGCCAGTCTTGTTCACCTCTTCAATTTTCAAACAGGTAGCATTGTTAACAAAACCTTGAAACACTTCTGGTTGCCATGTAGGGACCCCTATCAGAAATGTATGGAAAGGGTCTCCTGGTCTCTACAAACTTAAGCAAAAGGCTTGTTGCCCTGTTTGGTTAGCGATTGTTAGTCAAATATTGTCTCTGGGTTGTATTTCGGTCAAAATTCCTTCCGTGCGTATTAAAGCCAACCCCATTATCACCTAAACAAATAACAGCTTTACGTTAAATCCCACAACTAATGTGACTGCAGAGTAAGTCCCTGCTGGCTCATGACATCTCTCCTGAAAAGCCACAGTGGCATACACATTACATACGGCCTTATATGTGCAACATTCCCTTCCTGATCTGTAATGGTTACAAAAGATTGACTAACCTGCGTCACTGATTGTCCGCCAATACCTGTCACGGGTACTGATACATTTTGCAGACTCCAACTATTCTGCCATGTTGATCTCGGGATAATGATACGGTCTGTATCTAACATCATATCAACATTTAGAATGCAAACATTTCCTGGGCCCCTAATATTCACTGTCTTTGTTGGACGGACATCAGATACACGTTCACAAAAGGCAACTTGAGGGGTTCCTGTGGAACCGAAGCCCCCTAATCCTCGTGTTGTCTGTCCAGGACTGGGGACCACCACCCAGAATGGAATTAATTGCGCAATTTTACTAAATGCTGGTATAGTTACCGGTGGCACGAACACCTTCACCATAATACCA
>VXBZ01002384.1:71045-84305 GCA_013399135.1 Heliornis fulica
GGTGGGGGTGGGTGGTTATTAATAGCAGGAGCCGGAGTTTGGATTTTTCTTCTCCGTGGCACTTGGGAGGGGGCAAATGACCTCAGTGTGAGGAAACTTCATTTTCTACTGCCTCTTGATTTATGTGGGGAATCTGCAGCGTGATTAGTGCCTATCATCAATAACCAGGCGGCGCAGGCTGACAGCTGCCGGGCGCGATGGAGAAACCCTGCGAAGCAAATAGCTACAAATTTCCCTGACAGCCCCGGTTCGATTACACGGTGTCAGCTGCCAAAACACCGGTTCCTGCAGGCGCTGAGAGCCACGGAGGGCTGAGCAGAGAGGAGAACCGGCAGCGGTGACACCGGGTGGGATGTTAACACCCCCCGGGGCTCCCTTCCCTCGGGGAGGGCGTTGGGGGGATCGTTTGTTTACAGCCAAGCGTGCGGCAGAGCTGGGATTTGATGCTGAGGATTTGCCTCTGATGAGGCAAATTGGTGTGTTAGTGGCAGTGGGGGGGGGTTTTCCCTTCCCACCCAAAGATATTCACTCTGGAAATAAGTTTAGAAGGAAGCCCTGGCTTTGCCCGTGAACCCTTCCTGAGGATGCGCCAATATCCTTAGGGAAAACTTGGTGGCAGCATAGAAAGACCCACAGGACTTGTTGCTTGCCCACGGTGGTGGATTCTGTGGTCCAAGTGCTACTGGAGCTGTGGAAGGGCAACTGGGGGGGCTGCGCAGCGCTGGGTGACAAGGAAAGCACCAGCCATGGATCCCCCAGCACACACAGCACTGGCCCGGTCACCCAAGGTCTGTTTCTGGGAAATAATTATATATATCTTATATAGATATATTTATATGCAGGAAGGGAAACATAAATATCTATCTATCTATCTATCTATCTATCTATCTATCTATGCTGGAAAATAATTACACTGTCTTGGGAAATAATTACAGATTTTAAGCAAACATCAGAAAAGTTGTGCATCCAAACTGGGTTCTGCACAGGCACAGACCTTAACTCCTCCTTGATTCACACCCAAGCAGGGAGCCGTGGTGGTGTTCCCCGAGACCCATGCAGCATCCAAGCTGAGCAAACCCAGCTCGAGTTTAACCTGCTTGGTGCTGGAAGGAGCGATATGTGAAGAGAAGGAGGCACCCAGCATCATTCCTAGGAAAGAGAAGTGGTGGAGTCCCCATCCCTGGAGGGATTGGAAAGGCCAAGAGATGAGGTGCTGAAGGACATGGGCTAGAGGTGGCCTGGGCAGGGTCAACCTGGGCTTGGACTCCATGAGCTCCAAGGTCTCTCCCAGCCCAAGGGATTCTGTGATTTGATGATCCTATGAAATAACTGATCTTATTATTATTATTGTTAATAATTGTTGTTGTTATTGTTGGCTGTATCATCATCATCATCATCATCATTATCAGGCTACCAAACCACAAGCCCCAACACCTGCTAATTAGTTTCTAGAACGCTGCGCTCGTCACCAAAACAGTTAATTCGCTCAGCAGCGTGTCTCATACAGAAGAGGAGCCAGCCTTTGAAGGCAAAGCTTTTATCCTTTTCAAACACATCCTCAAGTTATCAACTTCCACGCAACATCAAGGCCTCCTTTTGTTGGAATAATTTAACACTAATAGTTCGCGAATGCTGCCACCGCCGCGATGCGGAGCTGTCACTGCCTGCGCAGAGACATTTGGTTCAAAGGCAGTGCCAGCACTCAGCCTGCTTGGACTCACTTTTTTTTTTTAAACTTGGGGTTTTTTTCTACTTTCTGGAAGGTGTTATGGAGCTCTCCCCATCTGGAGGGGCTTGGCAGCCCCTGCTTTGTCCGTCCCTGTGGAAGAGGTGATGCTGCAGCAGCCCCACAGAGCTCTGCTCCGAGCCTCGGTCGTGCTGCGCCACTGCTCAGGTGGAGAAGTGGTGGTTTAGTGGGCCAAGTCCTGTCACCCAGTTAGCACCAGTTACAGAGTGAAACGTTCTGTCATGGGCAGAGGGGCCGAGCTAATGAACCACACACACCCAGTGCTGGGATCCATGGGGACTGCTGGGGTGTCTGCACACTCGGTGGCTCCAGTGGGCTCCAGTGGAAATGCTCTTGGGGTGGCAGGATGTCTCTCAGTGAGGGTCAGGATGTCTCTCAGTCACCTTGCAGGCTCTGGTTTAGCTCTGGTTTAGCTTTTATTGGTGATGGAGAGTTGGGACTCAGAGGGATCAGCAGGCCAGGCTGGGCTTGGACACACGAGTGTCTCCCCTGCCACTCCAGCTGCTGTCACTGCTGCTGCACAGCCCCTTCAGTGTCCTGCCTTGCTTCCCATCTCCATGTCACCTCTCCCACAATATGTGATAGGACAAGGAGCAATGGGTCCAAGCTGGAGCAGAGGAGATTCCATGGGAACATCAGGAGAAACTCTTTCCCTGTGAGGGTGCCAGAGCCCTGGGCCAGGCTGCCCAGAGAGGTGCTGGAGTCTCCTCTGGAGACATCCCAACCCGCCTGGACACGTTCCTGTGTGATTTAATTGATGTGATCCTGCTCTGGCAGGGGTTGGACTGGGGGGTCTCCAGAGGTCCCTGACAGCTCCTGATGGTCTGGGATTCTGGGATTCTGTGACAGTGCCAGGATTTGCACCCCTTGGGGATGGCAACAAGGGGCTTTATGGGACCAGCGGCACCCAGAGACTTCTCTCATTCCCCTTGTCCCCACACAACCTGCTCCACCTGGACAGGGACGTTTCCTCACCTCTGTGCTGAATCCCTCAAACCCCTGATTTCCTGACCTCAGATGCTGTCCCACGAGGGACCAGCCACCCCCCAGCTTGTCCCCTCACTCCCAACCCTGCACTGAGTCGCGTGTTGGTTTTGGCACCCACAGCAGAACAACAGCTCTCGCCCGGCTGAGTCAGAGCTATTCCTAGGTGAGCAGTTAAATAATTCAGTGATGTTTTATTTCAGAATTTAATTATTTTATCATTTATTTATTGGACTAAAGAGAGCTCTCCAGCATGGCAGGCTGGAAATCCCCATCTCCTCCAGCCTCCCCAGCTTTTCCTCGCTTGGCTCTCGAGTTCCTCTCTCCCCTGTTTCCGTGCATTATTGAAGGTGACATAATCCCACATGAACGCATCTCCCTCACCTATTTCTCTGCATTCTATTCCTTTCCCTCCACTTCTCCTCCTCCTCCAGCTGCTGAGCCATTGTGAAACAAAGCAGCAGGAAAGACCCAGCATCTCCAAACCGAAAGGTGTGAGCAATCGATGGGCGCCGAGGCGGTCGGCGGCGTCGAGCATCCTTGAGACGCTGCTTTGCTGCCATGTGTGTGTGTCATCAGGAGCCAAGGTGCACAGATCCATTTATTTACTTTATTTCCACTCCAGATAATTCCCAAGCCTGAAAAAAATGAAGAGCAAAACTTTAATCCCCCCCCACCCAACCCCCACGCCAAGGCTGCGCCCATGATGTGGCCGTGACATCGCTGGGGGTGCCACCCCGTTGACTTCAGACAGCGGCTGCCTGCTCATAAATTATCACACCTACTTCATCCTTTTCAGGTAGAACCAGTAATTTCTCTTTTGGAAAGGAAAAAAAAAAAAAACCACCCCAACAAACCAACCAAGAACCAAACCCAACCGTGGGAAGGGGAAACTCATCTCGAGCAAGAAATGAGTTTAAAATAAAAAACCCCCCCGCGCAAACCAGAACGAAAACGACACTTCGGCTTTAACATCACATCATTAGCGAGATATTTTATCATGCAATTCATCTGCCTACCTACCTGCTTCCCAAACCACAATGTTCCCCTCAGAGTTCTGTTCCTCTTTTGCAATGAACCATAAATTACATGCTGACAGCTTTAATTTGTGCAAAGTATGCCTGGTTGCTTCTGGCACAAGCAGCCGGCTGCTATAATAAGGTCAATATATATTCATTGTCGCATCGCTTGATGTGCCAGATAACACAGAAAAAAAAAATGCAGAAATGTGGTAGTTTCTTTGGGGCTACAAAGTGGGAATGATAGAAAGCGAAGAAGGCTGCATCTCATCAGGGCATCGCGAGCAGTTGGCTCATCACTTATGCATGGCATGAGCAATGTTATGATTTAACTAATCATCATCAGTTATTCATCCCATTGCTGTCAGGGGACCATGCAACACTTTCATTTCTTGCCAGTTCTGGGTAATTTATGTTCCCCTATCATTCGGGGGTTGGTTGGGTGGTTTGTTTGCTTCCTTTNACCCAGTGATGGGGACGACGTCCCCAGGGAGCTGCTGTTGCAGCAACCATTTCTCCCACCTGCTCTGTCTCCATTGTCACCCTTTCAGCCACTGATGCTCAAGCAGGGAAGTGTATCCCCAAAATCTCAGGGAANTGCTGCCTGTAGAGGAGGAGGAGGAGACCTGCTTTCATCCAGGATTCCCAACCTCCCCATGGTGTTAGGAGAGGTTTCCCACTCCACATGCCACCCTGTCCCCCCCAGGGAGACCTTCACTCCACCTGGGGTCACGTTGGTGTTTTGGGAAGTGACCTGAAGCAGGTCACTGATGACACCGAGCATCCCCCTGCACCCAGTGATGGGGACGACGTCCCCAGGGAGCTGCTGTTGCAGCAACCATTTCTCCCACCTGCTCTGTCTCCATTGTCACCCTTTCAGCCACTGATGCTCAAGCAGGGAAGTGTATCCCCAAAATCTCAGGGAACCCCGAGGTTCCCATTGACCCCCCAGCCCCCTACCCAGCAGGAGGTAGCTCAGGGTGTTGTGTCCATCTGGGTTTTTTGGTGTTTTCCTGATTCCATGGGAAGCCAATTAACAGGAAGGCAGGAGCTGAGCACACGGTCCAGGGTCACGGAGGTCCCATGGGAGTCGGTGGCAGGGCTGGAGCAGCTGGGACGGCCGCGGGGGAGGCGGGGGGGGGGGATGCGGCACAGGTGGGAAACAGCCGCCAAACACCAGGTTTTCTCCCTTGCATCACAATTACAGAAGCACCTGCACTAAACAGCTTTACATGGTGCTGCTGTGAACGTTTATTTACACCCTCAACACCCACAATCTCTCTGTGGAAATCATAAGGGCGGTTGGCGCCGTGGTGGGGAAGGAGCATCAACACCCCACGGACCCCAGCGCCGGGGAGGAAAACCTGGGTGGCTTCATGGTGATGCACCCATCAGAGGTGGCACTGGGGATATGGGGAGGGGACAACAGCCCCCAGACCTCCTTGGGTGCATCATCTGAGCATCTCAATGGCAGCCCAACATGGGTTTTCCATGTGTGTCACTGTGCACGTGAGCGTAGACGTTACGGTTGCGCTCACAGAGGTTTCCGTACAACACGTATTTAAGGAAGCAGATGAGATGGTTTTTCCCCAAGATCATAAGTATTTAAAAAGCAATAAGGCTTAATGCCTGTTTTTCTTACTTTGTAAGGTGGTTGGGGATGATAAATGATAGGCAATTTCATGGCTGGAATTTCAATTTCCCAAAATATTAGTGCTGGTCTCCACTTCCAAGAGCTCCCTTTTGGCAGTCTTCTCAGCTGCCGCCTTCTTCTCTGTTTCTGAATTCATTTTTGGGTCAAACATCGGTTTCTCAGGTCTTGGGAACTCATCAGCAAGGCTCAGCCCCATCTGCATCCTGCCCAAAGAGAGTTAAAAAGCCAAAAAATTAATATGTTCTAATAGAAGGACTCTTCTCTTGTTTTGAGACCTGTTTAGCCGCAGCTGATGTCATTTTAGAAGGAGCAAAGGATCTCCAACGTGGTGAAAAGTTTCTGTTTCAGAGATCAAACATGTTTGTTTCAGCAGAGAGAAGTTTCACCCCACGAGACTCCTTCTCAGTGGCTTTTTTTGTTGAAGAGCAGAAAATGGGACATGCTCTTAGGCTGGTGCAAAAGTCTTGTTGACCCCAAACCAAGAAAAAAACAACCCCCAAAATGCCAAAATCCCCCCCTAAACCAGGGAAACATTCAACCCCAGGGTCACATGAGTAAGCTGAAGTTTCCAGAATTTCTTGTTATTTTCCCTTACTGCTGCTTCTTACTTTCTCCTTCCACTCAGAGAGCTGGGATGTGGGATGTCCCAGGGAGCTCAGCTGCAGGGACACTAAATCAAGTGGTTTTATCCCCCTCATGGCTCAAACATCATCCCATGGAAACACTGCCGAGAGGACAGGCCCATGAGGATACAGGGATTGGGGGCATGGCTGGGGGGATGCACCCAAGCAGGGAATGAAGGAAGGAAGGGGAAGGGAAGTGTCATTTCCATCTGATGATGGGCAGCAGACCTGCTCATTGCCAGCCTGCTCTGCCATGTCCTTACTGGTGGAAATACCCCCCTGGTCAAGCTCAGATGAAACCCAAGGTTTCCTTGGAACACCAGGGAAGGTGGCATCAGGACCATCATGAAACCATGTGACCTGGCTCTCAGACACCATCACTGATGGAAATGCTGGGTGTCCTGGCTGCTCTCACAGTAAAGCCCTGAAAACCTGGTGCCTGGAAAATCTGGTACCTAGAAAATCTGGTATCCAGAAAATATGGTACCCAGAAAAGCTGGCATTTGGAAAATCTGGCACCCAGAATGTCTGTTACACCCATAATCTGGTACATGGGTAATCTGGTAGCCAGAATATCTGGTACATCCATAATTTGGTGCATGGGTAACCTGGTAGCCAGAAAATCTGGCACCTGGAAAACATGGCATCCAGAAAATCTGGCACATGGATAATTTGTCACCCAGAAAATCTGATGCCTGGAAAATCTGGCACTTGGAAAATGTGGCATCCAGAGAATCTGGTACATGGATAATTTGTCACCCAGCAAGCCCCAATCCCAGTGCCCAGCACCATCCCCAAATACCTCAACACCATCCCCTGTGTGCAGGGGTTTTATCCACACTGGGGTCCCTGAGCCCCACAGCCGCCCCACAGAGAGGTACTCATGCTCACCCCAGAGCCACCCCCCATGTTTCCTCCCTGGACCTTCTCCAGGGGTCTCTGTCTGTCTGGGGAGGGGTTTTGGAGGCAGGGATGTCCTGCAGCAAACACCACAGCCCCTCTAGCTGCCAGCACGAGGGACCCCTGGCCCCAGTGATGTATTCTTGAAATCCATTACGGTGTGGCGGCCCCGACAGTGCTCTGAGGTAATATGTCACAGCACCACCTCACTGATGATGTACTCCCATAATATATCAAAGCCCCATCAGTCTGATGATGCTCTAACACAATATATCAACACACCATTGTTCTGATGATGCACTATTCTAATACATCAAAGCACCAGGGCCCTGCTGATGTGCCATTACCCAGCATCAAACTCTTGTCAACCCGGCGCTGCGATGGCCACTCCGAAGGCGGTAATAAAATTAAGCTTATTCTTGAAAATTTATCTCTCTTTCCATCTGTGGAGAGGTATTGACTTAGCAGGGGTTGGGGACCACACATCTATCCTGTCAGGGAAGGAGCTGACTGATGCTGACTCGTATGTTTTAGGGCTTTTAAAAGCCTGCGGACCCCTGAGCGTGGCAGAGCATCCAGCGTGGTCTGTGGTTTCAGGAGCCCATCAGGCTTTTAAGAAACAGGAGGTGTTGGGCCTCTTCCAGCAGCCTGAGTGCACGTTTGCTTCTTGAGATTTTCCCGCAAAACACCATCTCCTGGGTGTCTGGTGGGTTGTGGGGGGAGGGGTTACCCTTGGAGGCTAATAGCGGTGTGCTGGGAAGGATCCACCCCCCGTAGCCTTGGCACCGGGCAGCTTCCCTGCCTGCTCCCACCCGTCCGTGAGGACACCCGCCACTGAAAATACATGAACAAAGGCTAATGAGCAATTAAAGCACCAGATGAAGGAGAGAGAGAGCTGCCTGTGATGTTCCCAGCCCCGGGGCAGGACTCCGCTGCAGCAAAGCCGGGTGATGAGAGCCCACAGCACCCGGGTGGGCATCCGTGGAGCCCCCCAGGCACTTAAACCCACGCCAAGCCCGTGTCTTATCCAACAACCAGGCTTTTATCAGCACAGGGTGGAGGATCCAGAGCTTTCCATGCAAAGGGAGTGAGAGGAATACATCACAGATGTCTTTATGAGCCATAAACAAGAGTGATACCAGCGTGTTCCACCTGACCCAGCAACGATCAGGGTGTCAGAGGCTGGAAATGGAGACCTGGAGGGTGAGCCCAGGGTTGGGATGCTGGACTGAGGCCATGGGGATGGTCACGTGCCATGGCTTCTCCAGCAGCAGAGCCACCCTCAGAGCCCTCCTCACCCTTCCCCATCCCCATGACTGCAGCGGGTCGCTGGTGGGGTGAAGCCCCCAGTCCTGGTGGGACCAGCACCGGGACCCCCATGGTGCTGGAGCAGCCAGGGCCGTCCCAGCTCAGCCTTTCCCGGGTGCAGGGCTGTGCCTCGGGGCAGCTCTTACCACCCTCACCGTTTCATTTGGCTCCAGAACAAACCCAAGGGTGGTTAATGAGCTTTCCAGCTCCCTCCCTGTAATTAGGGCTGCCCAGAGGTGTTATCCTAACGAGGGCTGGAGGAACTTCCCCCCGGTGCTGAGCAGGGAGACCTGGCAGAGGAAAACTGAGCCTTGGCTCGGGGAAACTTCTACAACCCCTGCCCTGGGGTGGGAAAACCAAGATAAAAGCCCTCCCTTATGGCACCAGAGCTTGGCTTTGAGCAAGGCAGCTGAGCACCTACCCTGACAGCCGGCGGGGAGCCGTGTTTAATGATGGGGTGAGGGAGGTTTGGGGGTGCCAAGAACAGGCAGGGAGCTGCAGGGGGCAGGTGGGGGTGGGAGGTGTTCACTGGGGGAGCACAGGAGAGCCATAAGAGCCGGGAGACAGCCTGGGGTCATGGTAGCTGGCTCCTCGGAGCTCCTCCAGCACTTCATCTGCAGAGATAGGAGCGCTCGGAGGAGATGATGGAAACTCTCCCTGCAGGAGGGAGCGGGGGTGTGGGGGAGGCTGCCAGCCCAATGCTGAGCTGACAGAGGAATCTCCACAGAGGAGAAAAAGCTGTTTTCTTCCCATGACCTTTCCTTTAACCCCTGGGCTGCCCCATTTCAGTTCTCACGTGGAGTTTCTCCCTCTCAGGGTCATCGGCGCTTCCCTTCTCACCCTGGGAACAGCTGTGATGTCTTTGCCCCTCCTGCCCTGACCACGTCCCTCAGTCCCTGCACACTCCAGCCCTTTCTTAGCTGCCATTCTGCTTTCCAGTCTGACCAGTGCCCCGTCTGCACTGGGAGTACACCGTGCATAGGGCTGGTCTGAGTCCATACAGACAGCCCCAATCCTCTCCCACAGCCCCATCGGCACTCACTGAGGGGATGGTGTCATCCAAGGGTGATCCAGAGGGATCATCAGCAGGACCTCAGGTCCCACAGGCATTTCCAAGCAGGGTTGTGCAGGGGAAGGTGCAGTGACATGTCCAGGAGAGCAAACCACAAACAGCCCGAGGCAGGACAGGACACACACGTCGTAACCTGTCCCTGCAGCCAGGGGCCAGATAACACGATAAGGTGGAGTTGCTCAAGAGCAGGTTTAAAGCTCGTTGATTAATGAACAGAAAAATGTTCGTCAATGACATGTCACTCGCAGAACACCCCTGAAGCTGCTCCGTGGGGTAAGCTGGTGTGGTGCCCATCCTCAGCAGCCTTCCTCAGCCCCTCACAGAGCAGACAGCCCCGTGCTGTGGCTGTCAGCAGTGGGATGCTGTGCCCACGCCTGGATCCCCTCGGGGAGCGCAGGCAGGGTCTGACCGGTGCCGTCTTGTCCAGGGCTCCCCATCCAAATCCTCAGCCTCCAGGGGAGACATCCAAGGGCTGGGAGCTACCGAGATGCCTGGGCTTCACAAGCCTGCATAACACACCATGCTGCTCCAAGAGCTAATTAATTCTCCTAATAAATGATTGTGTTTACGAGAGGACTCCTGCAAACCCAGCCGGTCGCTGCCAAGCCGGCCCGAGGAGCTCTGCGGGACCAGCGTGCGGTGAAACGCTGCTCTAACCTCTGCTGCAGGGACAGACAGAGGCGTTTGTCCTCCCAGGCGCCATGGGGACAGACAGACACATCCCATGTGGCCTTGCAGGGTGTGGGTCAGGGCAGAGGGGCAGTCCCAGCGCCTCGCTGCCCTGCGGAGATGCTCGGCGTGACCCCATCTCCTTCGGTGGCATCACAGGGGTGATGCCACCGGTGTGACGGTGCCGGAACCGTGTCCCCTCCTCAACACCCCCCCCCCCCAGAGCAGAGGGCATCACCTCCAGGCTGTTTCCTCGGCTTAAGGAGACTGATTTTGGCCCCAGCTGAGCTGACGGGGCTCTGCCGCGGCCGAGAGCGAAGAGCCCAGCGAGCATCTCTGTTCCCTCCCGCAGCCCCTCGGCTGTTTATTTTAGTGTATCTTTGGGAAAACGGCCATGGGTGGCAGGCAGGGACGTTTAATCAGCTTGGTGTTTACTTTTGGAGCCACTGTACAAACAACACACTGTGGGTAAATTAAACAAACACCGGTTATAAAGTCTACATAATCAGCTTAAACTCAAAGGATAATTACAAGAGTCAAAATCTACAGTATGCAGAGATAGGCAGTCAAGGACTGGCTCCAGCACATGACAGAAATATAAGTTAGCTTTGAAAGATAACCTTGTGAGCTACAATTAACTCACAGGCTTTGACAGTTACCGAAACCCTAAATGAAAATAGCCCAAGGAAAACAAACACAAGGTTTGGCACTCCTGAAGAAATTCAAACCTAAACATACAAATTAAAAGCACCTCGAGAGGCAGGGTGGGATTTAATAACATAATGTCTCCCATTCACTTGAAGGTAATTGATGCACAATAAAAAAAGCCTTTCTGTCAGCACAGGCAGTGGGAAAACCCGCTGAGTGGCGGTGGAAATCAAACCCTTTTCATGGAGAGGTTGGGGTTTGTTGGGTTTTATGTTGGGTTTTTTATTTAAAAAAAAAACAAAACAAAAAAACCAACGATGACCTGACAGCAAAAAGCCCGCAGGGAAATGCCTGATTTGGAGAGATTGTTAAAAAAAAAGCCCCTGAGCCCACGCACAGCACCCGCTGCAGCCAGCAGCAAGCACAGTGCTCCCCACAAACATAAATAATAACCTTAATTAGTGTGGAGGGGAAAATAAAACCCCAAGGAAAGCTGTCTGGCTGCAGGTTGCTGCAGAAGGTGGTAAGGAAGGGACCTGGCAGCAGCTCCTCGGGGAGGGGTGCATCTAGCCCAGGCTGCAGGATGAGGGGGGGGCTCACAGATGATGCCATGCATGGATGGGGCAAGTCCATCATGCAGCAGGCACACATGGGATGGCCCCACAGGGCTGCAGCAGCAGGGGGATTTAATTAGTGAATGATTAGGAGCTATCAGACAACATCAGAGTTAATGGGATAAATGAGAAAATGCTTTGTCAGCACTTTCACCAGTTCTCCTCCCCAGTTCCCAGGTGGGTCAGGCTCAAAATACAACCACAAAACAAGGGGAAAACATCCCAAGTCCAGCTCCATTGGATGTCAGCCTGGGTGTGATGAGAGGTTGTGACAGGGAGGTGGAAGGAACCTGCACCTTGAGTGCTGCATTCAGCTCTGGGCCCATCACTCCAAGAAGGACATGGAGGTCCTGGGGTGGGTCCAGAGGAGGGGGACCAGGCTGGGGAAGGGTCTGGAGAACAAACCTGCTGAGGAGCAGCTGAGGGAGCTGGAGGGGTTGAGTCTGGAGAAGAGGAGGATGAGGGGAGACCTTCTCCCTGCCTGGAATGACCTGAGAGGAGGGTGCAGAGAGGTGGGTGATGGTCTCTTGTGCCCAGGGCCAGGGGACAGGCCAAGGGGAATGGCCTCAAGCTGCACCAGGGCAGGTTCAGATGAGATGTCAGAAGAAATTCTTCCCCCAAAGAGCTGTGGGGGTGTGGGACAGGCTGCCCAGGGAGGGGGGGGAGGCCCCACCCCTGGGTGTATTGACCAGAGGGAGATGAGGTGCTCAGGGAGATGGGTCAGGAGAGAACAGGGATGGGTGGACTCCAGGATCTTAATGGTCTTTTCCCACCTGAGGACTCTGTGATCCTTCTCCATCCAGCTCCCAGCAGACAACTCCCCTTACCCCAGAAACCATCACCCCTGGGGCTAACTGGGATGCTGGCTGGCTTTCTCAGCTGGGAGAGAAAACAAAACAACCTGACACATTACAACATCCAACCAAGCTTCAGGGAGCATCAGGCTTCCCCTCAGAGACGGGGAAAACAAATGCCTTTTAAAATAAAAGCCGATAAACTGACGAACTTAGTGCCGCTTCCCGCTTATAAATCACAGCACTGCACTAGCTAATGGCTCCGGCAATGGGAGTTCAAAGGAAAGGAGTAACCTAATTATAAAGTTTGTTAGATTTATTGTCAGTTAATAACAGCATTTTCAAAGATGCTCTGAGTAAGATCAGTGGGTTTCTCATGCTTTACTCATTTTTTTTTTTTCTCTTCCCAACAACTCTTCTAGGTCACACTCGTCGCTCTGAGCTTCTCTTCCCATCCCGGGGAGCGAGGACACTTCCAGACAAGCCTCACGACGCTGTGATTAGCATAATGAGGGCAGGTGAATGTATCCTACTTCCTCGTGGCTTTTCTGGCTCAGATCGTGAGCGAGGGAAGGTGTCAAGAGCTGCTGGCAATTTTTTTTTTTTTGTGAATATTAAGGTAATGAAACAACTCCGAGTCGCTGAATTATTAAAGGTTCTCTTGCAGTTGTGATATTTTATTCCTTTTATTAAATGCCTGAGTGGAGGATCGGGGAGCTGGGCTGCTTTGCTTCTCCCACGCCTTTCCCAAAAGCGGTGGAGGGGAGGGAAAGGCAAATCCAGCCCCGTGCAGCTGTTCTGGCCGGGGACAGATGGACGCTCAGCCGGCAGGAAGGACCGTCCCAAGTTTGGGATGGATGGGGCTGGGAATCCCACGGCAAAGCAGGAGGGTTGGGAGGGACAGAGGGACACCAGGACCTCTTTTTCCTGTAGGATTCATGACAAAGCTCTGCATTAAGCATCCTGAACTAGGAGTAATATCTGATGTTTAGTTATCATTTAAATATTTAAATATTTATCATTTGCGTGGCCAGCAGGTCGAGGGAGGGGATTCTCCCCCTCTACTCTGCCCTCAGGAGACCTCACCTGGAGTACTGTGTCCAGTGCTGGAACCCCCAACATGAGAAGGACATGGACCAGTTGGAGAGGGGCCAGAGGAGGCCACAAAGATGCTAAAGGGGCTGGAGCACCTTTCCTACGAGGACAGGCTGAGAGAGTTGGGGCTGTT
>VXBZ01002384.1:94584-107795 GCA_013399135.1 Heliornis fulica
TTCTTAGTGGTGGGTGATAGAACAAGAGGAATTGGCATCATGTTTTGCCAGGGGAGGTTTAGATTGGATGTTTGGAAAAAAGTCTTCACAGTGGGCATTGGTGGGCATTGGAACACGCTGCTCAGGGAGGTGGTGGAGTCTCCATCCCTGGAGGGATTTAAAAGATGGTTTAGATGTGGTGCTGAGGGACACGGGTTAGTAGTGGGTGGTGGGTTAGAGTGATGGTTGGACTTAATGGGTCCCTTCCAATGAAGACAATTCTATGATCCTATGATTCAAGCCAACATCTGACACTGCCATCACCTTGACTCTGGTGTCTTCCCTCTTTCTGAGGTCGATTCACCCACAGAAGAGCAATGGGCTCCCATCATTCACTTCCAGGGGATTTTCCATCATCCCTGAGAGCTGCCTTGGCTCTTTGGCCACACAAGGGCTGGCTCCCTTGAGACCTGGAGCAACTCTGCACCCTAAATAAATGATAAAGCAGATTGTCTTGCAAGGGCATTTAAAGGCTCAGACATCTCATTGCTGCCTGCACAGTCTTGTAGTGTAATACAGGACAGGCAGGGACAGATGTCCCCAGACTGGATGGGGGTTCACAGCCCCTTCCACCCATCCCTACCCATCTTCTGCATCCCAATTTTGAAAACCAAAGCCTTTCCCTTCCACTTTTTCTAAGGGTTGGCTGAAGAGGAGTAACCAAACATCCTCTCCATCACTGCCTGTTGGGCAGAGCTCCATCCACTGTGCTGGAGCCATCCCAGATGTCCCCAGCACAGCCAAACCCCGCAGCGGTGGCCGTGGGGTGGGCTCAGCATCCGTCCCAGCGACTCCCATCTCCCGGCTGCGCCGTTCGGGCTGAATTTCAAGGCCAGGAGCTACGTGGTCACATGCAAATCCTCCCACCTGACATTAAACTAAAAATCAAGAGTTCATTTCAGGTCCCCAAAGCCCCAAATCTTGCAACTCTCTGAGCACTTGATATGTTAATCGGCTGCCAGGGGCCATGCGGGCAGGCAGCGACATGGTGCCACTGCCATCTGCTGCCACGCACCGCGCCGGCTGCGGCTTCTCCGGAGCCCTGGCTCCTTCACACGTCCCCCAGTCGGTATTCCTAGGAGTGTGCTGCTTCTGTGCATGGCACACACGTGTGTCTGGGTGTGCCAGCGCTCTGTGTGCGTGCTGGCACGTCCCCTGGCAGCAGAAGAGCTGTTTGGAGGGCAGGGGTGCTCCGGGCTCACAGCCACACTGTGGGGGGAGGTGGACAGCCCTGGGTCTGGTATGCACAGGGGGCTGAGGGCTGAGCTTGAACCCACCTGATCTCTGCAGGGGATGGGGTCAGACACACGGGCACCCCAAGGCAAGATGTGATGCAGTGAAATAGGACTCGGTCCCCTTTCACCCACCTTAGTCCATCACACGAGTTGATACATTCACCGCTCAAGTCGTGAGGATTCATAACTTGTAGCCCATAATACCACGCACCTATGATCAAATAAATACACAGGATGAGTTCCCTAGCTGAGGCTGAGTGCCCATCCCTCCCCCCTGCCCCCCATGCTGCCAGCATCCCCCAGTATCACTCTGGGAAGAGCGAGAGCCTCGGCAGTTCAGCTGCTGTTGGACGGGCTTCAAAGATTTTCGGGTAAGCTGCTGGTTTACACCCTCCAGCTCGGAGGTTTGCTCCCTGCCAGTCCCATCAGTTACCAGGCTCTGGTGGCACTGCCAGGCCAAATATGCTGGCTGGTGGAGATGAGCTGTGGGAGAGCACTGTGCAGTTGTTTTCCCCCTACAAAAAGCGTTCTCCAGCTCTTGGGATCTAATATCCAGCAACAAACGAAGCGGTGGAGACGCGGCTCCACGTCGCACGACCCGTCGCTCTGTGCTTTCCAAATGAGAAGGCTGTTAGCTGGGTGAAACACTGTCCTCAGCATCTTTGAGGTCTTTTCTGCTCTCCATTACCTCTCTCTTGAGGTAATGGCCTCAAGCTGCACCAGGGAAAATTGAGGTTGGATCTTAGGAAGAACTTGTGTCCTGAGAGAGTCCTCAAGCACTGGAACAGGCTGCCCAGGGAGGGGGTTGAGTCCCCATCCCTGGAGGGGTTTAACAGACGGGTGGATGCGGTGCTTGAGGACATGGTCTAAGGGTAGACTTGGTGGCGGTGGGTTAATGGTTGGACTGGATGATCTTAGGGGTCATTTCCAGCCTTAAAAATTCCATGATTCTATGATTTTATCAGAGCTCAGTTAGGTTCCTTGTTCCAGGGAAAACGATGCTTTGAGCATTCCTTACCTGCAAAGGGACCCTTTTAGAATAGCTGTGGCTTGTCCCGAGGATCTCTTTGGTTCCCAAGAGGGAAAGCCGTGAGGATCGTTATCTGTCCCTCTTGTCTCCTTCCAGGACTCATGAATTAAAGATGAACCTCACCACTGCCATCCACCTCCCAGCCAGCACCCACTGCCTGGGTAGGAGGGTTGGTACCACACTTTTGGGGACCCCCTCACCAGGAACCAGAGACCAGTTCAAAGGTGTCCCCATCCCTGGGCACAGTGTGATCCCTCCCTGGGTCCACACACCACGGGTTGGATCCGGCCCCGCTCCTGCCTGGGGCATCGGTGCTGGCCCGGCTCCCGCTCCTCTCGGCTGTGGATGAAAAGCATCTCCTGCTTTTATGGAAGAAATTTGGGCCAATTTTTGCCTGGCCACCCCAGCCTGGCAGCCACTCCAGAAAAACAGTTGGCTCCCATTGTTCCTCTTTGTTTTAAGCAGGAATTCAGAGTTGCCTGGAGTCCTCCCAGTACTTTTCCTTTTTTTTTTTTTTTTTTTTTTCTTTTTTTTTTTCCTCCTCTGTTGTTTTCGAGTCAGGTGTTTTCCACCCCGATAACATCTCCCTGTTTGCTCCAAGATCACCTGCACAAACACGCTCTCAGCCCAAGGGGCAAGGTTCAAGAGTTGAAATCTGCACCGCCGTGCGCCTGCGAGCCTCGGCCAAACCCCGGGCTGGTCCCTTCTAATTATCCCTCGCCATATTAACAGATAATAGCTGTACATTTAAGCAAATTATCTCAAATAAAAAAAAAAAAAGGGGGAGGACAATAATTACACTGTTTGTTTTTGCTCCTTTCATTGCTGGAATTAGCCTCTGTTTGCCCAGAGTTAAACATTAGCGGGAACCTTTCTGCACTCACGTCTGCTCGGTCGCCTTTTACTGTTTAAAACCAGCAAGAGTCAGTAAAAGTTTGGGCAAATATTAGATTTGGCAGAGTTTGCTGTTTGTATCAGGAAACTGATTGGTGTTATTGATTGACAGATGTGACCCAGTGTTTAGAAAGCCTGTCCTCCGCTGGATTCTGCTAGGTGTTTCAGCAAACAGCCCTAATACAAGGCAAACAGAGTTATTGGAAGAAGTACCCGCCTGTGTTAGCACAGCAAACTGAGGGCTGTGCAAACAGCTTAAAAGAATCTGGCCACCTTCATATAACCTTTGATGTAGGTATTGATCCTCCTGAAGGTGGCAAAAAGTTTGAACAGGGAGCAGATTGAGTGGGATCAGATATATATAAACAGCGTCAGAATGTAAATGTTATCTTTAAGCTACACTGTCGGTTTGGTAATGGATGTCTGTTTGGAATTTATCTTCTTCCCAAGCTCTAAATCCATGCAGCAATAAAAATTAATAATAACTTTTAGATAGACTGCCTCCTAAGTCTCCCTCTCCTCGCCTGCTCAGCACAGCATTGGGCAGATTTAATTCTCCTAAGCCGAGGACAGGGGTTTGCAGTGAGTGGGATGTGCAGCCTCGAGAGCTGCCAGCCCAGGGATGCGCTAACGGAGTGATCCAGGGATGTGCTAAAGGAATGGCACAGGGATTCACTAACAGAGCGGTCCAGGGATTCACTAACAGAGTGGTCCAGGGATTCACTAATGGAGCAGCACAGGGATATGCTAACAGAGGGGTCCAGGGATGCACTAGTGGAATGGCACAGGGATGTCCTAACGGTGTGGCACAGGGATGCACTAATGGAGTGATCCAGGGATGCACTAATGGAGTGATCCAGGGATGCACTAATGGAGTGATCCAGGGATGCACTAATGGAGTGATCCAGGGATGCACTAATGGAGTGATCCAGGGATGCACTAATGGAGTGATCCAGGGATGCACTAATGGAGTGATCCAGGGATGCACTAATGGAGTGATCCAGGGATGCACTAATGGAGTGGTCCAGGGATGCACTAACGGAGCAGCACATGGATGCTGGGTCATTGTGCAACCAGGTTGCACAGCCTCACACACCCCTGCACCCAAAGTACCTGAACCAACCACCCCCAACCACAGACCCAGAGGCCGGGCACCGGTTTGGCACCGTCACCCGCGGTGGCAGCCGCGGGTCCAGCGCCGCACGTTGCGCTCTGCCGCACGGGCTGCACCAGACACACATTCAATTTGCATGTGCAATTACCCTGGTGTGGTATGTGGAGCGGCTCTGCATGCACAAGTGACCATTCATGCATCCAAATGCCATCTGTGGTGACAATTACCACGAGCACACATGTAATCAAGGTAATTACGCACACAAATTGGGCGTGTGATTGCATGGGCATTTCCATGATTTTTTTTTAATTTTTTTTTTTAGTTCAGCCTCTAAAAACCTGAAATAGATTCTAAGTTATGTTTTAAATTATCTGCCCATCTGGCTATACTTGCAAATAATGACTGTTTATAGTGAGAGATATTAAACAGACGCTGTTGATAGATGGGTTAATCATTGCGAGAGGAGAAAAGGGATCGGTTTATGCCGGAGTATTGACCCACAATACATAGTTACTAATGATGGCTCTGAGTACAAACAGGTAACAACCAGCCTTTCACCTCAGAAGTGCCTTCTAATAAAAATTACAGTGTACACACTGTGAGGAGGTACCTGATGAGTCATTACTGCGGTACAACGTAGCGACAGACTTAAATAAAGCCTCGATTAATTATTAAACCCGAGTAGCCTACGTTACCTATTGCACAAAACTGGGGAGCTCACGGTGTGCCAAGCCCCTGTGTTTTGGGAGGGTGTCTGTGCCCTGAGCTTTGCCCATCCTCTGCTCCCAGGAGCTCTTCTCCTTGCCAAACACCATCTCAAAGCTGCTCCTTGCCACACACCATCATGGGTTGTATCCAACTCCCTGAAAGCACCGGGCAAGTTTACAGTGACCAAGGTAGACCCAGTTAGACAAAGACATGAGATTTATGGCACTGTCTGAGGCTGGGTGACCCATCCTCATCATCTCACAATGCCTTGCCACCCCAACTGCAGCAGAGTGATGGGTGAGGGCATCCCTGCCCCTTCCCCTCCTCCCGCTGAAGTGCTGCTTCGTCGCCGCGGAAGCGTCTGCTCTTTGCTGGCCAAGCAGAAGAACAAAGCGTGCAGAGTAATCAAAAAAGCCATTAGTGCTGCCAGCTCTTAAGAAAAATTAACATTATTCTTTAATGCCAGGCCCTACTTAGGCAGCACTCAGCAGTGCAGCAGGCTGTGCCAGTCACACCAGTTTATGAAGCCAACCATAAAGCAAAACGTCTCTGGAAGGAAACCTGATAATGCATCTCCCCCTCCCCGCTACCTCCTCCAGCAGTAGGAGCTAAGAACGAGGTGACCTAAAGCATCAGTAAGGTGTTTTAGTGCTGGGCTGTCCAGGCCAGCCTCTGTGCTGATGCTCCAGCCACCACAGGCAGAGCAAGGTCTGTATCAGGGCCCTGATGCCTGGAGAAGACATCTCATCACCTGGGATTTAAACAGGTCAAGCTCTGATCCCCTGAGGAAATCACTTACTGGGAGTTTTGAACCAGAGAGGATAAAGGTTTTGAGCCAGACTGCTCAAAAGTGGTGAGCATCGTGTTACTGGTGCCTGGAAGCGTGGAGCAATGGCCAGGAGCACATGTTCCTCAGAGCCCCATCATGGCAACTCCTTCTTCTCAATGTCCCCAGCAAAACCCTACAGCAAGCAGAAGGGTTTTGTCCTCATTAAAGAGTCAAGAGAGGTTTGAGGTGTCCCATTCCCCATGGAAATGAGCTCAACAGAGTACAGACACCACAAATGGGCACAGGAAAAGTGAGGAGCCACCAAAATCCATCTCCAGATGTGGAAAAAGACTATTGGGACTCACAAGACATTCATGGTCTTCCTTGCTGCTGGCAGGTCCCATCACTCAGGGTGAGTTCCCAGGGCTGCCCATGCTTTGGGTGATGGCTAAGGATGTGGGTGGGATGTGGGTGCTGAGGCAGGACCTTGCAGATGGGCAGCAATGAGGAAAATAAGGGAGATTTCCATGATTTGGAGTGAGAGCAATCTGGGGACACCCCAGGAGGTGAGTCTGGGGGACCTGCCAGGGCAGGGTGTGTTTTAGCTGCAGGGTTTTTAAGCACCCTCACCTTGGAGGGGATGCCAGGGAAAGCACCCACTGCTGCTGGACAAGAGGAGACAGGCAGGGAAGGAAGGAGGGAAGGAAAGATGGACTAGAAAATTCACTGCAGCAGCAGCCAGCAGTGAAACAGGAGCAAAGGTTGCCCCAGGATTTCTATTGCAAATCCATTTTCCACGGGTTTAGTGGATGACTAAGACAGCCAGAGAAAGAATGTGCTCTGCACTGGATGATGCTCTTACACTTCCTAATCTGGAGCAATGTGAAACCTCTCTGGCCATTTCAGGAGCAGCCACAGAGCAAGAAAAACAAACAGGAGTCAGGTTATTTAAATGCTTACTTGGTGCATTAAAACCTCCAGAAGGTTCAGGTCATCCCAGGTGCAAATGTCTCTGCTCTGTCAGCCCAGACCTCCCTGGCTGGTGGGATGGTTGCCACTGGGCTGCTCCCATCCTGCCCCAACATCCCTTGTGCAGCCAGGGAAAGCTGAGGGCAGTGGTTTTGGTAGGACCTGGGAAGGGTGCTGGGCTCCCTGGATATTCCCAAGACACATGGATGGCCATGCTTATCCATCTGATGCTCTCCTGGATGGCCAGAGCTGATGGAGCAGGACCTGCCCTGCTGCAAAACCCAGGTGGGCACCACATGGCAGCCGAAATCAGGGCATCACCACCCCACACTGTTCCCTGCTCCTGCCCTGGCCTCTCTCCAGATACCCTCAGAGACACCAAAAGGGCGGAGAGATGAGACAAACCTTACCCAGGAGCCAAAGCCAGAATCAGACCTACCATGATGAGCATCATCTGTGCACTGGGGATGGCACGTTCCCAGCCACCCAGGCATCACCCCTAAACCATCTCAACTCCAAACCTTCATTTTCTAAGCGAAGCTGCTTACCCAGAGAGACACCTGGGACCCCAGGAGAGACAACAAAGCACAGGGAATGAATTCCACCAGCTCCACAGTCCGTGGTTGTCGCTTAGAGCCGCCTTCCAAAAGGTAGCTGGCAATTACCCTGCTTTATCATATAGCAACAACTTATTGCTGGAATAATGAGTGAAAACAAGCAGCAGGGACGTGTTGCTGGTCCCAGTCACGCTGCACGGAGCCGGCGTTGTGCTGCGGTGTCAGCGCTTCTGTTAGAATAGAAGATAATTTATTAATGCACACGCTTAATGTTCTCAAACTATCACACATACAGTGATTAACTCACACCTCATCTCATCTGGCAACTAAATAAGTCCTTTTAAGTGTTGATTTTGCAGGTGAAGAGATGGAGGGAAGGAGCTTACCTGCCTGTCTTTATCCACCTTCCCAACTGGTGCATTTTGAGCATCGCTGGTTGATGCAGCACCAGGTGACTTGAAATCCCTCCTGAATAATCTTCCCCTTCCAAAGAAGCTGTGTCACCAGACCCACCACATACATGCAAGGAGTGCAGCCTGTTTTGTGTTTTCTCCTGGTTTATAAAGGAAAAAAAAAAAAGCATCAAAAACCCAACACAGCTTCTGATTACTCCCTGCTCCTCCTAATTGTCCCGCGGGGATGCTTCACGGGGGGCTGGGGACCACCTTCCGTGGGCACAGCTGCAAAGTTAAAACTGCTGTGAACTTCCCCACTTCGGGTCATTTATCTCCGTTGGGTTGTGAAATCGGGAAGTTGTCTGGGTGAGCAGGAAGATGTGGAGCTGGAGTGATGTAGGGGGGGGTCCCCCAAACCAATTAATCAGGTGGAGTGGACCCCACAGCCCCCAGCCCTGTAGCTGTGCTGGTGTAACCAGCCCCACATTCCCCTCTTGCAGCCCACAGACAGGTTTTTGGGGGACATTTGCCAAGGTTTATCATGGATTTCTTTGGGATGCCAGGATTTGGCTCGGTGGGATGGGGTCTGGTGGGAAAGGCTCAGCTCGGCTCCTTTCCCCAGCACCGGGCAACAGGTAAGTGCCAGGCTGAGCTTTTTAAGTCAAAACTCCTTGTTTTTATTATTTTATCATGTTTTGTGTTTGATTTCATGTCACAAATTCAAACACTTAACATACTTTTGGTGCTCTTATTAACGTGAGCTTGGTTTTTTTTTTTAAAAAGGATTATTTAATAATGCATATTTATGAGGCGAGCGTGAATCAAGAATACCAGTATTTAAAAGATGCAATTATCTCTTAAAAGTTTGCCTTTATGTTCCTTCTAACGAACACAATGTTTTCAAGCCAGCTAATTGGCTTGCCAGTCGTTTAGTTCAGTTGCCTGCTCGTTACAGCTCCCGTGTTTGCTTATAAGCAACCTGAAAAGCAGCCTCTTACTCCAGCATTAAGTATCAGACCCCCAAGGAATTAATTTCTTCTCATTTTTTGGTACCATACAATAAAAATGATGCTTCCTGAACACCTGAATGTGAGATTAAAAGGGAGAGAAAAGCAGAGGACAACGTTTATGGACGTTGCTGCTCTGGGAGGTAACGTGGAACCAGTTCCAGCCCAAAACACCAACTCACTAATTAATATTGTGAATTCAGCCAGCAACAGGACTGGTCCTAAGATGAATTTCTCCATAATGGGACAAGGATGTGCTGAACCACAGAATCAATCACCCTGAATCACAGAACGTTGGGAGTTGCAAGGGATCCCCAAGACCATGTAGTCCAACCCCGCTGTCTGAGCTGTGCTTGCAGCAGCCCCCAAGCCCCAGCCCACAGGCACGGGGGGCTCTGGACCAGGCTGGTTGGGATGTTGTGCTTGGAAGCAGGGCTGACCTCAGCTTTATCAGTGCAATTGGATTATTTAACAGATTTATCTCTTTTTCTCCCATTGAGTAATTAAGTTCTGGTTAGATGTCATTAAGCAATGGAGTCCTGACAGACACAAATACCTTATGAGTTCTAAACTCCTCGAGCTGTTCCAGTCCATTTGCAGGATCAATAGAGGGGTTGGGAGTAGAAAAGTGACCACAGGCAGGTGGAGGCTCAGCCTGGAGATCTCCATGGCAGCAGTGATGGGTGCTGGAGCCCCTGCAGAGAGGTGACACTCCAGGTACCATGGTCATCGGGTACATGCTGCTTGGGGGTGGTGCTGACCTTAGAGCTGGCTGACCCATTGTTCTTCCTAGAAACAGAGGAGCACAAATCATCTCTGCTATTTGCTTGGGCAAATAGTTTTGCCATCAGTGGAAGTCTGTAAACCACAGCTGGGTGTCTCCATCGCTGCTCCCCTCATGCAGTGGCTGGAGGGTGTGGGTGAGGGCTTCCTCTGCACCACCAGTTGGGTGGGAGATGCAAGCTGGACCCTGTGAGATCTCAGTGCTCATCATCTGGAAACCTTATCCCCCATGATTGCCATCCACAGAGATCTCAAAGCTGCTCACACTCCCCACCAGTCCCTCTCTGGGGGCACCTCAACATCCTCCCATGGCCAGATCCTCACTCCAGTCCCACCAGAGCCTGTGGGATGTTCGGTGTTGGCACAAACAGCTCCCAAGGCAGGCTGTGGGCAGGAGTGCAGGCAGGAACCACTGCTGCCTTCAGTCAGAGGGGTTCACCAGCTTAACAAGAAGCTGCCAGCTCTCAGCTGAGGTCCAGCTCTTGAGTTCAGTCCTCCCTCTGGTTGGGGACACCAGTCCCACCAGAGAGCCCTGATGCTGCTGGCTCTTACCCAGATGCTGCTCACCTGTTCTTTTGTACAGTCACCCTTGTTGGACTGGCATCAGCAGATAGACAAGGACCCACATGTCTGGGGGTGTTCCTGGAGGAGGAACATCCCTGGTGTGAGCCAAGAGCCCCATCCCCAACCCCAGGAGATAAGGAGAAACGCTCAGGCTGGCAGTCTTTGGGTGAACATCCCGAATCTATTAATTACCACAGCCCACATGTGTGATGCTGCTTCAATCAATGAGCCTCTGTGCAATTAAAAACATGGCAGAAAAAGCTGAGGGGGTTTGCTGCTGCTTGTGAGGGGGCTGAGCTGCCCCCAGCTCCAGGACAAGGGTTTCCCAAGGATGCAGCTTGGTCCCAAGCAGGGTTCACTCCACTCATCCACAGGATGATGTGCCTTGAGACCCAACCTCTCCCCTACATACAGACACCAGCACTCCTGGTAAAACTGCTATTTAAAATAAAAAAAAAGAAAATAATAATGAAAAGAAATCAAGACACTTAAATTACATATTAATTCGATTTTCCAGAAGGTTACTAGGAAATGTTTTCAATCAAGAAGTAAATTCAGATTCTAATAAAATATTACATAAATATTTACATCAGCCCTGGCTTTACTTTAAAAGGAGGGATTTTTTTTTTTTCCTCTTGCACATGCTGCCAAAGTAGTTAGCTGGCAGGCCAGTGAAAAAACAAGGTCTGAGAGTCACTTTTTCCCCTAGCAGATCCATCACTGAGCCATTGGGAGGTTTATTTTTCCCATGTCTCCCCCAAATTCCATCATTTCCCTTCCTAAAAGATTCCATGTGTATCCCAAGCGCAGGGACGCCCAGGTAAGGCAAAGACATCAGCTATTTATACAAATTAGATGGGGAGGAGGGGGGGGAGAGGTGGTGGTGGAGGGGAAAACGTCTTCAAAGCTGCAGCACATTAAAAGGAATTTATTAGATGTGTTGTGTGGGCAGGATGCCAGCTAAATTTAATATGGATCTATATACAAAGAAACCGTCTAGTTACACAGAATGAATATTTAATCATGCATGGATCAAGCAATTTCACTGAAGTAATTAAAAGCAGGCTTTGTTTATTGCTAAAAATTATAGCTACCCTATTGACCTGGTGCTGGAGTTCTTTTGCCATATTGAACATGTTACCTGCTGATATTATGTTATTAAATGGGGATTAAGCCTATTTTTTTTTCCCCTTTGCAGATAAGAGCTCTTAAGCTATCTTGTCTGTTGGTGCAGAGAGGAGGGGAGGGGGGAAAAAAAGCCCCACAGAGCAAAAAATAAGTGTGTGAATGAGGAGGGTTAGGAAAACACTCACACCTAGAAGGGGAAGGCAGAAAAGGACGGATCAATTAGTACCCAGTGGATTAATTTGCTCTGGGGGCAGCGGAGCATCCTGAGGGATGAGCTTGACACCTCTGGAAGCTGGGGTGGGGGGATGCCTGGGGGTCAGGGCTTGGGATTCGATCCAGGGCATGGCCAGCAGAAGGATGCTCAATGGGACATCTGTCAGAGAGAGTGGGTGGAAATCCCAAACTCCACTTAGGTGGGGCCAAGGGCTCTGTGTGCCAACCCCTCCCCTGGTGGGAGAGGAGCTGGGGCTGTCCCTGCTCTTCTTACAGCTCCTTTGACATTGAATCCCACTTCCACATGGCGATGGCTCTGCACACACCATGGATCCTCTCTGAAGCCAACTGACAACCAGGGATTCACCACGTGGCCTTAAACACTCCTGCACTATCAGATGTGTCCCCAAAACCCACATCACTCTGACCTTGACCCCCACAAGAGGAGACAAAACCCTCTTTGTGACCCACCCACGGGCACATGGCAGGACCAGGACAGGGGGGTCCTCGCTAGAGCCAAGGCCACTTTTGCCAGTGCCATTGGAACAAGCATGTTGGCATCACCTACAGCAGATCCCCTGGGTGATGGGGAGCTGGAGGAAACAATATCCATCAGCTAATCCTGGAGACAAGGAGGTGTCATTTACCTGGAAGAAACCTTCTGGGGAGACCAGAGCCAGAACAGGCTGGACACAGCCAGATGCAGCCTGTGTAGGGCTGGCCATCCCTGTGGGGGGTAGAACAAGAGAAAATGTAAGAAATTCAGCACTAACCTGAGCTTCATCCCAGGCTCCTCCTCCCCAAGTACAGGGCAGCATCACCAACCCATATCAACACTGCAGAGGCAGCCACCCCCTCGTTACTTAATGAGCCAAGTACTAACGAGCTCTCCCTGATCAGCAAGGATGCCTGGTAATTAGCTGACTCATGGGATCTGAGTGGTCTCAAAATCCTTGCTAGTCCAGAAAGCCTCCCCTTCCCTCCTCCAGCATCCCTGCCTCGAGGGGGGCAGCGTGGAGACCAGGACATCCCCTGGCATCAGTCTGGTGCCAGCTGGGTGCTGCAGCTTTGGGGTACATGTGGGAGCAGACTGGTGACCCAGTCTGGAGGGGAAGTCTTGGAGGGGATGTCTCATGAGCAGAGGCTGAAGGCCCTGGGGGTGTTCAGCCTGGAGAAGAGGAGGCTGAGGGGAGACCTCATGGTGGTCGGGGGCTTCCTGATGAGGGGCAGCGAAGGGGCAGGCGCCCATCCCAGGGACAGAACCCGAGGGAACAGCATGAAGCTGTGACAGGGGAGGGTCAGGGTGGGTGTCAGGAAGAGGTTCTGATCTGAGAGGGGGGTCGGGCACTGGCACAGGCTCCCCAGGGAAGTGGTCCCAGCACCCAGCTGGGCTGAGGTCAAGGACAATGCGCTCAGTCCCCTGCTGTGACTGGGTCCTGCGTGGAGCCAGGAGTTGGACTCCATGGTCCATATGGGGCCCTTCCAGCTCAGGAGATTCTGGAATTCCATAACCCTAAGGGCTCCTACGGGAAGAAATAACTTCATCCCTTGCCCAGGCATCACCCCAGGCGCGGGGTTTATCTGCGAACCGATCGCAGCGGCTGCGAGCGATCGCTCCGCTTCGGAGCCCGCGGTGCAAAGGGCTGGGGAAGCAGATGGGGCTGGGGGAACCCGAGCAGCGAGAAAACACGCTCGAGTGGAGCCGTCTCAGAAGCCGATCGGCTGTCGGAGCCCACGGTGCCAGACACGAGGCGTTTCCAGGCTCCGTGCAGCCCCTCCCCATCCCCCCCCCCCCCCCCCCCCCCC
>VXBZ01002384.1:107805-119138 GCA_013399135.1 Heliornis fulica
CTGCCACTGCCCCTCCGCGGGGCCGCGTGTAAGCAGGGGAGGATATTACTATTTTACCCTTACTTTGCATAACGATAAATGACAGAGCAAATTGCCACTCTGTGAGGAAACAAGCCTGATGTATTTAAGCTGACAGCGTCTCTTCGCATTATGATTATTTATAGCGCGTTAGCACCGGGGCGGCGTCGCCAGGCGATACCCGGGGCCGGCAGCTCCCGACCCGCCGAGCGGCTCCTTACAACCATCAACTGCCGCCGCTGCCCGGAGCCTGCGAGAGTTCATGGAACGGAATAAAAGCCAGGGGTGATGACATTTATAAGCACTAAGATCTTAAAGGCAGAAAAAGAAAAAAAAATAAAAATTGCTGCGGTGGATGAAGGCTCGGAATCCGATTTTAATAAAAAGCTGGAATTCTGGCCAAGAGCTGCTTTGCTGGAATGGTAGGAAGATTCACGCCCTTTGCTAGATCCATTTATGGTATAGGACACTTGAAGATGCTGCTAATGGTGCATGTGCATCATTATATGTGCAGATATACATGTGTGCAGATAGACATATGTGCAAATATACATATATGCAGATATACATATGTGTGTGTGCACACATGTATGAAGGGAGGCCCTGGGATACACATTGAAGGGACCTCTGGAATTCCATAATCTCCTCTGGAGATCACCTAGTCCACAAAGATATATAAATACATGGATATGTAGATATACACACACACAAAGGGCAGGTTTTACTCTGCATTCCAGTATCTGACCCAGCATTAAGCCAGGGCTCAGAGCAGCCCAGCTGGCCCAATGCCTTCCCAGTAAGTCCTTCTGACTGGTCAGACTGTGCAATAAAGCGGTGATGCTGTGTCTAACTGGAGGCTGCTCTCCTGTCAACCCTGTGCCACCAGCCTTGTCCTTTCCACACAAACAAGGGTGGGCTGGGTACAGCTCTGCTGGCTGTGTCTGCACCCCAGTGCAGACAGAGGATGCTCCTGAAGGACTCAAAAGCTGAATAAAAGTCCCCTGTGCCTGTTCCCTTCCTTCCCTGCCCTCTGTTCGGGATGACAATTAGCTTAACTACTATAAATAACATTAATGGCATCCCTGCCACGCTGATCCCAGCTCCCAGCCTAGGTTTCCTCCGACGTGGTGCCGTGGGCTGGCACAGTGACGCCTTCCCCGTCACCACGGGTGAGTGATGGCTCTCAGTGACATCCACGGCGCTGGGGACCTTCTCGTGGGATGCCTGCCCTGTGCCCAGACCTGCAATAATTAAATGCCACGGCTCGTCCCCGGTGGGTGTGACGCCGCCTGGGTAGTTAAAGCTGATGGGGAGGGAGAAGCTGGTGATGGTTTTCCCTGTCCCTGGGGCAGAAGGACCATCCTGCACCGGGATCCTCCCAGGGCTGACCCCCAGGTAGTTATCTTGTCTATCCCACGTGTTAACATTGGCTAATCTGCAGATGAAAGGGAGCTCAAATCACAGAGCGTAATTAAGATGTGAATTCTGATGTGGAGGAAGAAGTGGGGAGGGGTGGGGGGACGACGACCATGGCCTCTCAAGGTCAAAAAACAAACCCAGACAAAAGCGTTATCTCCAGCGTTGCACAGCTGATTGCATCATCTGCATATGAAATGAAATATAATTAATATTTGTCATGCACAGACTGTTGCTGAACTCCCCTCACCCCCAGCCCTCCCCCCTTCATTAATCTCCTAGTAACATCCAGAAAGTTGCATGTGGTAATAAAATACCAGGAACCCTCTCCAGTGATCTGAATTGGAGATAAACCTCGTCTCTCCTCAGCAAGCCTAGAAGGCAGAAACTGCAACTTCCCCAGGAGTCAGCGACCTAGCTTGCAACAATTTGCTTAATTAGGAGAAAACAATATTTTTCACTAAATTGGGTGGCTAATGTATATCATTAGAATCTGCCAAGGAAGTGGATTTGCCCTTATCCACCGTGCCAAGAAGACAGCTGAACGCTGTATTTACCTAGAAAGTATCCCTCAGCCCTATGCTAAAGAGGAGGAGAGACAAATTACACCTTCAAGTTAATGGCTGATGATTCTCCTGCCGCCTGTCTGGAGGCCTCTCAGGTCTTACTTCTCTAAGACATGAAACAATGATTCGTCCCAGGTAGATTTTTCATCAACCCCATAAAAACTTCCAGTTGATGTTAATGGGGGGGTGAGTTTATCTGCAATGGGTCCCAGGCAGGCTTGTACCAGGGATGTGCCAAGTACCCGTTAAAGGATGAGACACAACAGGGCATGTGTTAGACTGCAGTAAAGACACACCTAGCTGGGTTACAGTGATTACATCCATGATTAGAAAAGCTCCTCTCAAGTGGCTTTGCCCTGAAGATGGGTTTGGGGGAGGTCACTGCAGGTGAGCCCCAGCCCACAGTCCCACATGCAACAAAGAGACTATTTCCAGTAACGTCTCCCACAAAGAAAACTCCATCCCAGCTCGGTGCTGCTGTCCTCAGCTCCTCCAGGAGAGGGGATGCTGCACCCCCCCCAGCCCTCAGATGTCCATAAACCCACCAGCACACAGTGAATCCCCTCAAAACCCCAACAGCCAGCCCAAGTGCTGAGCACACAAGAAATGCAGGGCTGGGAGCAGATTATTTTCAAGCCCACATGGCCAAATACCCATAGAACCCTTTGCAGAGCCCATCCAGCTGCTGGGGAGCTCCTGTTTGCTGTGCTGCAGCGAGGGGGGTGCTCCCACAAGGGACCATCCTGCCCCAGGATGAGCCTCTCTCCCCATCTGCAGAGCAGGAGCGGGGCAGAAGGGCTGGAGCATCACTCGGTGGTCTGAAGGTGAAGCTCAGCAGCTCCCATTAATATTCTCTCACCACCTTGAACCTGAGCACTGAGGGTTTCTGCCTTTCACACGGTGGTCCCCGGGGTGGGACTCCTCACTAATTAGCAGCTTTCCCCAGACATATGCAAAAGCCAATTTTTTTTTTCCCAGGCTGTGATTTTTCCCACCTCCTCTGCCCCTGCTTCGCCACCACAACCCACCCTCCCCGAGCACACGCTGGTGCACCTTCTGTAACTGCTGAAAAACACCCCGAATTAAAACCAGACTCCTGCCCAAAGATCTTTAAAGACCTTGAGGGAAATTGGCAGGAGCTGGAGGAACCCGGGGTCTGCCAGCTCCACGCAGCCCCGGACCTCACAGCTCACCGCTCCGCCTCTTGCCCACGCCTGGGGCCGCGAGCTGGGTTTCGTTCTGGGTTATTTAAAGCTGGGCTCAGATCTGAAGTTTCAGCTCAAATCCTGGCTCTCACATCACCCAATTCCACTACGTCTTTTCTTTCGCTTCTTAACGGCTTTTATTAGCCCAGCAAAAGGCAGTTGAGGCTTGGAGAGCACCACCGGGTTCCTCGGAGGAGACCACACTTCTCCAGAGTTCTCTTCTGACTGTAGCTTACAGTGAAAACAGAGCCCTGACTTTTCCAACCCATTTTCTAGCTTCTCATTTAACCAGTCAACCCCCTGCTTGCTGCTGGATTATTATTATTATTATTATTATTATTATTATTATTATTATTATTATTATTATGCTTTCCTGCATGACCAGGTGCTCACCAGTGGTCACCCCTCGTCCCCAGGGTTGAGCAAACCAAGCACAGGTCCTCTCCTCTCCCCAGAAGGCAGCATAGGTGACAGCATCAAATCTCTGCTGGAAAAGGAAAAGCAGGGGAGGGACATTCCAGAGTTGGTCTCTCCACAGACCTGAGTCTGCCCCGGGGCAGAGCAACCCTGAGTGAGAACATCCAACAGGAAAATGTGAACACATAGAATCATAAAACCATGGGAAGTGGTAGGTTGGAAGGGACCTTCAGAGCCCATCTAGTGCCACCCTGCAGGGAGCAGGGACATCTGCACTAGAGCAGGGTGCTCAGAGCCCCATCCACCCTGACCTTGAGTGTCTCCAGGGATGGGGCCTCCACCACCTCTCTGGGCAACCTGGGCCAGTGATCCACCACCCTCAAAATGAAGAACTTTTTTTTCCTAATATCCAACCTAAATCTCCCCTTTTCTAGTTTAAACCATCACCCCTTGTCCCATTGCTCCATGCCCTGGGGAACAGTTCTTCCCAGCTTTCCTACAGGCACATTTCAGGGACTGGAAGGTCACTCTAAGTTTCTACAGCTCCTACAGCCATGGGATGAACGTTGGGGAACTCACCCAAAGCTCTGAGCAAGGGCAGCCCTTGCCAAGCCTTTCCCTCAGCCAGAAAACCACTCCAGGCAGTGCCTCTCCCTCAAACCCTCGTGGCTCTTGTACCAAACCTCTTAAAAATAGCACAGTGAGCTCCAGAGACTTGGCAGAGACCGAAATTAAGGGCTTCCCATCACAGACCAGAGAGTGCAACTCTCTCATCCCATCCAAGTGGCTCAGAGAACCTGCAACTAAAAGTCTTTTATGGTCATCAACCACAATGTGGGTGCTGTGTTTTTATAGGACTCTACAAAAACAGTCCCAAAAAGCCCCCCACCAAGTCCACATACCCCATGGTCCCTCTCCCAGCACCTCCCTGAAGAGCCACCCGAGCACCACACACAGACCCACTCCCCACCAGCACCGACCTTCCAGGCTGCCCAGCACCAAAACAATCCCCAAAATAGGATGAAGGGCAAAGAGAAGAGGCAATTCCAGGAGAATTAGCGTGGAGATGAAGCTAAGGGCAGCCCAAGGGAAGGTTTGTGCTTGGGGAGAAGCGGTGTGATCGGGAAGGAAATGGGAAAGGAATTCCTTGGAATACGGCGCGATGCTAATGGGTTCCCTCTGCAGCGCAGGAGCTGAGCCTCTCCCCATCTGGATCCAATGCCAGTGTTAGCCCAGCATGGGTGGGTGTTGGGGAGAGCAAACTGTGCTGTGCCATGAGCTTCCCAGTGAGAATTCCTCTGGAAATTAATGGAACCTCTGGACGCCTCCAGGTTCAGCCGCAGCTCGCGGGCGGCCGGGCTGAGCAGCGCGGGTCAGCGGGGACTTCCAGCTGCTCTCGTGATCCCAGTGCCCAACCTCACCCCTGGGGACCTACCAGGGTGCTGGCTGAGGTGGCACCCAACGAGGGTGCTTACAGCAGGATGGGTGCTGGAGTCACCCCCCCAGAACCACAGGGGGTGCAGGCAGAGCCGGGGTAGAGCCTTGGCGCTGGCGGGAGAGCGGCGTTTCCAGTGGTGATGTGGCTGTTTTCCAGTGTGCCGTTATCTCTGCCTGATAATGTTGGCAGCAGCCAAGGGATGGATCCACAGAGCCTCCTTGGCACCAGGGAGGTTAATGTTTTCCTCTTGGCACTTGCCCACCGGTGGCTGTTAAGTGTGGGCTGCTCCTGGGCCAGGATCTCTCCCTCCACCGCTGGAAAGCCTCGACGAGAAGTATTGAACCTGGCAATTCCCATCAGCAGCCTGGTTACGTGCTCTGCCTGGGAGAACAAGGCTCCAGGAGCAGGAGAAGGCTCTTTGCTGGAGCTTTGTTGTCCTCTCTGCTTTTGTGGCCAGGGAGGAATTCATCTCTGATTATATTTTCATCTCTTTGTCATCTGTTGGGATTGGAAACGTATTCCCCGGGCTTGCTGGACACCACATGAGCTAGTTAATGGTAATAAAAGATTAAATTAACTATGGGATCAGAAAGGCTTTCAAGAAACATATAACGTTATATTAATCCCAGACATGCAGATTATTGAGGGTATTACTGGATTTAAATATGGAATTGAAACTGGAGAAGGAGAAGTACTGAGCAATATCTGAACTATCCGAGCGCGCCCGTTACCCGGAGAGGAAATAAATCCCCTCAGCCCCTGAAGTCCTTATGGCTGGAAGAGCAGGGGCTGGAGAGCTGTGCTCACTGTGCAGGGAGAGCCCTTTGTCTGCCATTAGGCATCGATCCAGCCCTTAATGAGGTCAACAGGAGGCTTTCCATGGGCTTCGGCAGCGTTCGAGCCGCTCCTGCCCAACAAATCCAAACCTAAGAACCCTTAGACAAGCACAGCCTCATCAGTGGGGCAGTTAAGCCCACACCAGGAGCTGAGGAGTGCTGCATCAGCTGCTGTCACCAGCTCTCCTCATTGCAGATGGCCAAGCTGAGGAGGACAAGCATCTTTCCTCCCTTTCCCTTGGGGCTGACAGCCATGGCCAGTGGAGGGGATCATGGAGAGCATCACAGAGGGCATCATGGAGGGTACCATGAAGGACTTCATGGAGAGCATCACAGAGGGCATCATGGAGAACTTCATGGAGAGAACCATGGAGGGCATCACAGAAAACATTATGGAGATCATCCCACAGAGCAGCAGCTCTGTGGCAGGAACAGAGCAGGAGGTGCTGGTGTGGGGCTCTACTTACAAGCTCGGTCCTGCGTTAGGAGCCAAATTTCAATACAGAAAAATTTCAGCATAACACAGACCTGAGTTAAATAAACCTCCTCACTGCATCAGAGACGATGTCCTGGGAGGTTGTTCTGTGCCTGTCATGGCTTGAAGCCCTGGCTGGTCTTCTCATTTGCTGTAAAACCAAATTATTCCTCTGAATAAGTTTTATTTCTTCTCCCAGGCTCACCCGTGGATCTGCCAGTGAAGCAGCTTGTTCCTGGCACTCAGCTCTTTTCCTACACCTATTTTCACAGAATCACAGAATCCCCAGTTTGGAAAAGTCTCTCAAGATGATGGAGTCCAACTGTCCCTGTCCTCTCCTGACCCATCTCCCTGAGCACCTCATCTCCCCATCTTAGGGCTGGCAGCCGTGGGGGGTGAAGGGGATCATGGAGAGCATCACAGAAAGGATCCTGGAGGGCATCATGGACAGCTTCATGGAGACCAGGGATGGTGACTATATTTCATCTCCCCAAGCAGCCTATATTTCCCACTTATTCTTTCACAAACACAGAATGAAGAGCACTGGAAGATGTTTTTCTCGGGAGAGGGCATCAAAGAAGCCCAGTGGAGTCAATAGGATAAAAATGCCCAACACAGCGAGGCAGGAAGGGAGCCCCGGGCTGAGCAGCCACATCTCCCCCCCGCAGTTGGACACCAACCGCCTTTCCCCAGCGCTGGATCAGAGCAGCAAATCCCCTCCCCGCCAATGAAAAAAAAAAAAAAAATAAATAAAAATTATTGCTGTGAGCTGTAAATGAGCTGAAAATTGGTGGCGGTCCAGAAGATGGCTTTCCACCGCTGGGCTGTGATGGATTAACCGCAGGGCTCACACCAGCCTCCAAACTCCTGTGCCACACTGACATCTCATGGAAAGAGCGTTTGTTACAGCCGCGGCGCGACAGGAGCTCCAGAGGGGCTCCACTTTGTCACAGAATCACAGAATCACAGAGTGTCAGGAGGGGGAAGGGACCTCAAAAGATCATCCAGTCCAACCCCCCTGCCTGAGCAGGGTCACCTGGATTAAATCACACAGGAACGTGTCCAGATGGGTCTGGAATGTCTCCAGAGAAGGAGACTCCAGCACCTCTCTGGGCAGCCTGGTCCAGGGCTCTGGCACCCTCACAGGGAAAAAGTTCCTCCTTATATTCAGATGGAACTTTCTATGTTCCAGTTTGGAACCATTTCCCCTTGTCCTGTCCCTGGCCATCCCTGAGAAGAGCCTGGCTCCATCCTCCTGACACTCCCCCTTTGCATATTGATAGACATGACTGAGGTGACCCCTCAGGCTCCTCCAGGCTAAAGAGACTCTAACAAAGCTGTTTGTTTGCCAGAAGATGTATGAGAATAAATGAAATTTCCCCACCATTAATACACCACCAGTGGGTCTGTGAGTCCTGCTCAAGGGTTTTGTCCCTGCAGACCCAGTACTTAACCCCCAGCATCACCCATTTCCCCTGATTTTGTGAAAAAGAACCTCCCACACCCCAAACCTTTCAGTGCACTGACAGCTGAGAGAGGAGAGGGATGCTGCTCCCTTGGGGGAGCCCTGTCTGGCCACTGAGCCCCCCATCACGTGGACCCATGTGCTGACAAGCTTTAACACCTTTTACCTTAAAGCCCCATATGGCAGCTGGGCACAGAAGTGCCATGGGAGCGGGGATGAGCCCCTGTCCCCCCCCCAGCTCTGGGCAGCAAACCCCAGAGGGCAGTGACAGAGATGAAGGTGCCTGGGGAGGGGATGGAGATGGGACCTGGAGGTGTCCTGAGAGGATTTTTCCCTTCCTCCAAACTGAGGTTTCACCGCAGTTCCTTTTGGCACAGACAGCTCCAGCCTTTCCTTTGACACCCCACCCCACCCCCTAGGTACAGGACTGCTGGGGAGGGGGACACCAGTGCCCTTGTACCCTCACCCAGCGCTTTCTGGGCCTCTTCACTGTCACTGCCTGGAAGTGGGGGTCTGAAGTTGTCTGTGACCAGCACGGGATCCACAGGAGATGGGTCTTGGGGTCTCCCTGGGCCAACCCCACCAGCCCTCCCCTGACAAACCCTCCTCCCAACAATAAGAGCTTTGCTTACATCCTCAGCCAGCTCCACCAACCACCTTTTCCTTTTCTCTCTCTGCTGTTTTTTAGTGTCTGCTGGGAATTACTCCTCCCTGGTACCCACTGTGGCCACCAACACTGCCATCACAAGTGTCCTTCAGATAAGGTTGCTGCCACTTAATTAGCTAATATTTGCACAGCGACAGGGAGATGAAGACAGCTCCCTCAGCACTCAGCATCGCTATTAGGTGGGAGATGACCCATCCCTGCTCAGGCAGAGGAGCTGCTGTTGGCTGTGCTGTCTGTCAGCAGTCAGATCACCCCATCATCCCACCATGGCACTGGGAAGGGTGGGATTTAGGGACTGATTCTGTGAATGAGAGGGAGAGAGGAGCAGGGAGTGGGAAGCATCAGGCCTCTTGTGCACAGGGGTGCTCTATCTGCCCCATCAGACCACTGCTGCTGCAGCCCTCAGCTGCCACCAGCATCCATGGACTTTGTTCCCAAACCATTCCCTGCTTTTCCTCTTCCCTGTGGAGGGAAGATGCTTGTGGTAAGGCAGTTTGTAACAATACCAGTAACCTCATCCAAACTGCAGCAGGGGGTGTGCTGGCAGCCAGATGAACACGAGCCAGCAGCGAGTCCAGGTGGCCAAGGAGGCCAAGGGCATCCTGGGCTGTCTCAGGAATGGGGTGACCAGCAGGAGCAGGGAAGGGATTGTCCCATTGTCCTCAGCTCTGGTGAGGCTGCACCTCGAGTGCTGGGGGCAGCTCTGGGCCCCTCACTCCAGGAAGGATGTTGAGATGCTGGAGAGTGTCCAGAGAAGGGTGATGGAGCTGGGGAAGGGTCTGGAGCACAAGCCCTACGAGGAGCAGCTGAGGGAGCTGGGGAAGGGTCTGGAGCACAAGTTTTATGAGGAGCAGCTGAAGGAGCTCTGGGGCTTTGGAGTCTGGAGAAGAGGAGGCTGAGGAGAGACCTTCTGGCTCTCTCCAAGTCCCTGCAAGGAGGGTGCAGACAGGTGGGGGCGGTCTCTTCTCTCAGGGAACAAGTGACAGGACAGAGGAAATGGTCCCAAAGTGCCCCAGGGGAGGTTGAGGTTGGCCATGAGAAGAATTTCCCCCCTGAAAGGGTTGTCAGGCGTTGGGACAGGCTGCCCAGGGCAGTGGTGGAGTCCCCATCCCTGGAGGGATTGGAAAGACCAAGAGATGAGGTGCTGAAGGACATGGGCTAGAGGTGGCCTGGGCAGGGTCAGCCTGGGCTTGGACTCCATAAGCTCAAAGGTCCCTCCCAACCCAAGGGGTTCATGATTCTGTGAGAGCAACAGTTGAGAGAAATAAATGTGCAGCAACACCAAGAAGCAGCAGTCACACAACTGGAGCATGAAACAGGTTGGTGAGAGATTTTGGTTCTCCCTTGCTGTGTCCCAAAAGGGAATATCTGGGACAAACTCACCAACTCTCAGGTCTCCATGTGCACTGAGCTTTCTCAAGGGACTCCCATGCACCGGCTCACCCCTCCCATGGGCTCTCACCAGGGCTTAGCACTCGGGTCACGCTGCCTGGTGCCTGGTTTGAAAGTGTAATTAGGTGGTAATATTTGAAATAAGTAACTTCAGATGCTGGCTCGTGGCAGGCTGAGGTGGAAAGAGCTGTGCCAAACCCCACACTGTGGGTTTTGCCTCCCGTTCAGCGGGATCTCATTCTCACTGGGAATTCTGGGGAGCTGAGTGATGGGATCTGGTTTTGGTTTTGCGTAGCCGAGAGCGCTGGCACGGGGCTGCCTCCCGCAGGCGGAGCCGGGCTGTGATTTACACACCGGTCTGAGAACCCTCAGCCCTCGAGGGAGCGTGTCAAACCCACATCATCTGCCAGAGTGCCAGATCTCACCGCTGGATCCCTGCTGGGATCGCTGCCCAGTCACTCTCCCCCCCCAACACCCCCCCTGCCCACACGCTGACCCACATCTTGGGCTGAACCGGGGTGGTTTGAGGCTGATTCCCCGGGGGAATTTCCACATCCTGCATGAAACACACGTGCAGGGGGGGGTTTGTTTCATTTGGGACATCATTAAACACCATCAGCCCTTTGCACACCACTTCACACCAGCTCCTGTGCCAGAGACAGGCTCCGTGCATCCAGCTCGCCCAGCTGGGAAGCGATGGAGCTCCCACCATCCAGAGGGATGGAGGCAACTCTCCAGCTGCATCCTGGCTGGCAGAACATCTGCTTGGAGCAGGGTGCTGAGTTCTGGGGAGAAGCACCTCGTTCCTAGGCAGTCACAGGCTGCAATAGCCAGCCAAGTGCAGAGCCCTGCCACCTGCAGCCCCCACAGCACAATTCCCAACTCAATCTGAGGGCAAATCCATGTTCATCCACCCCTGGCAGAGCTCCCCTGGCCTCAGCTCCAGCCCTGGCAATGTGGGGTGCAGACACTCACCCATCCTGAAAGGTGGCAGAGAGTAAAACACATCCAGGTTTCCATCCCCACTATGTGAAGATACATCCTGGTCCCCACCAGCGCGGATCCCTTGGCGGTGACACTTTGCTTCATCCTTGGCAGATCCAGATGGGCTCAGCCATGGACTCATCAGGAGCTTTTTGTGGCACCTAGACAGGACCCCAAGGGTAACAGCAGTGATTTGATGTGGATTAAAACAGCAGCATCACACACCCCAGCTGCTGAGGGAGCGGTGGGAAACGTGCCCTGACTTAGGAGCAGCCCCCACATCCCTCCTCGTCCGAGTGCCCAAGTGTCTCCCAGGATGGTGACAGGGGGACCGTGAGGGTGGGCTGGGCAAGCAGTTTGGGACCTGGAGGAACAAGCAGCCCCTCCTCCCTGTTTGCCTTTTAGGCATCTTGCTTAGGCGAGGTGCTGGATTAACACCGCCGAGCTCTGCCCC
>VXBZ01002384.1:124584-152070 GCA_013399135.1 Heliornis fulica
TCAGCTGCTCCTCATAGGACTTGTGCTCCAGACCCTTCCCCAGCTCCCTCAGCTGCTCCTCACAGGACTTGTGCTCCAGAACCTTCCCCAGCTCCATCTCCCTTCTCTGGACACGCTCCAGCATCTCAATGTCCTCCCTGGAGTGAGGGGCCCAGAGCTGCCCCCAGCACTCGAGGTGCAGCCTCACCAGAGCTGAGGACAATGGGACAATCCCTTCCCTGCTCCTGCTGGTCACACCATTCCTGAGACAGCCCAGGATGCCATTGGAGGAGGGAGGTCACATTCCTGTCAGGACACTGACCCCAGCTCCCACCTATAGCTGTACCTATGGAACACCTGTACCTTAATGTTGGAAGAGACACGTGGCAGCGGTGGCTTTGAGGGACACAGCACAAAGATCAGAGAGTGACTTTAAGCCAAACAAGAACAGAACCACATCATCCACCCTTCACTTCCCTGGGAAGAGATGGGGCTGCTCGAGGGGCAGCAGGGAAGCTGCTGGGATGGGCAGGTGGAAACATCCAGAAGCCACCAGGCTTCAGCTCCACTCCCTGGGGATGGGGACCAATCCTGCCAAGCATGGAGGCTGCACAAGGGGGGTCCATCATCTCATGTGGGCAGCATGGATTCCCCCTGTCCTGCCCTTATTTCATAGAATCATGGGATTGTTAATGTTGGAAGAGACCCTTAAGGTCATCCAGTCCAACCATTAACCTACTGCCACCAAGTCTACCACATATCATAGAATTGTTAAGGTTGGAAGAGACCCTTGATGAGAGAGAATTTCTCTCACCACATCCTGTTTGCTCCCTTCAGCTTCCAAACCCACCCAGGAGAGGATCAGGACCTGCAGATCACCCCCAGCTCGGGGCAACACGTCGACGCTTTGCGAGCCACAGCCACCCCGCTGCCAGAGAAAGACAAACCCACGATAAGATTCAAGAAAGAGAAAAAAAAAAAAAAACCCCACCCCAACAACCCAGCCCCAACCTTCCACCTGCATTTATTCTGTGTGACCTCCACCTTGGGCTATCACCCAGCTCAGAGTAAATACAGAGCGGGGTGAAAAACCCCCCGTGTCCTAAAGCAAACAGCAAGGACAAGCTCGATGAGAGTAGTTAAGCGGTTATTAGAGAGTTCTTGATTGCAAACCTTGTAGGAGCCCCACAGAGCATGTGATGTTTGTTTTACCAGCACTTAGCAGCTGTCCTGTTAAGGAAGAGAACAAAGTGTAGGTGTTATAAAGTCAATATTGTTACAAGGAGGCGTGTGACAAAGGGCCACCGAGCCGCCGCCGGTGAAATCCCTCGCCCCGGGTTGATCCAGCTTAGCTGCAGTTTATGTGATTTCCCCTGAATTATTTTTCCAGATGTGTGTGACAGGAAAGATTAAGATCGTGGGCCCAGCGTGATTATTTCCACTGATGAGATTAATGTGGGGGTTGGGCTGGTTTGGCTTCTTTTTTTTTCATCTTAACGAGGAGATGGATTTTTTTTGTTTGATTGAATCAAAACTGTGTTTGCAAATTGTTTCACATCCCACAAAGCAACAGCCACGCTCTGGGGGTGGAACCACTTCCCCCCCCTTTCTTTTTTTTTTTCCCATAATCTCAAGAAATTATCCTTTAAATTGAATTTTATCCCATTTAATTGTTTTCCCTGGGGTTAAATAAAAAAGACAGGCCAAAAATCCCACTAACATCTGGAATATTGTGGCTCTAAATAGTGACCTTCAGAAAATTAAAAAAAAACCCACTTTTTTTTCTTTTCACTAAAGCTTCTAATTGCTGGGGACAGACTCTCCCCTCCCANCTTTTCACTGAAGCTTCTAATTGCTGGGGACACCCTGGGGACAGACTCTCCCCTCCCAGACTGCTGCTCCACAGAGAGTTTTATTCAAACACTTGTTTTCCAAATGCCAAATTTTTAGTGGCCTCTGCCAGAAACGTGGAGTTGCAGGAAAAAGATAATAAAATATTGGCAGAAACCAAAAATTGCCTGGTAAAAATGGGTATTTTCCATTATGACAATAATTCCTTAGGAAATCCTGATCACAATCCTGGGGAAGAAATCTGTGTGTCCCTGGGGTGTCCCTCCCAGACTCCCTGGTCCCCCCACTCACCCCACAACCAGCACCCTGAGAAGTTTTATGTGTTTACAACCTGCTCTGATGCCGTGGTCCCAGATCTGAGTTTTTGAGGGGGGGGATTTCCATCCATCCTTGCTGCAGCTGTTCACCTCCTCCAGCGAGGACACGGGGGGCACATGAGTAACTTCACATCCTGGGTACCCAGAAAACACCCAGCACTGGCACCAGGACATGCCAAGAAGTGATTTTTCTTTCCATATAGGAGATTAAACATTTTTATTTTAAACAGACTGGAGTATTTTCTTTTTCTTTTTCTTTTTCTTTTTCTTTTTCTTTTTCTTTTTCTTTTTCTTTTTCTTTTTCTTTTTCTTTTTCTTTTTCTTTTTCTTTTTTTTTTTCTTTTTCTTTTTCTTTTTCTTTTTCTTTTTCTTTTTCTTTTTCTTTTTCTTTTTCTTTTTCTTTTTCTTTTTCTTTTTCTTTTTCTTTTTCTTTTTCTTTTTCTTTTTCTTTTTCTTTCCCAGTTTGCAAATTGTCACGTTTTTATTGGGCATGTGCATCCACCGGGGGTTCTGCCTGCGCTCCAGAGCTGCTTTTTCAAATCCCCAACTTATTTTTGCTCTTTATAAAACCAGAGGTGTCAAGCCCAGAGCGTGAAGGTGGAAATCCGGGCTTGAATCCTGATACCGCAGCCCCGACCCCTCCTGCCTTTCACACCTCTGGAAATGCCATCGGCTAAATCCTGTTTTTCCACTTAAAACCCCTTTGAAGATGAGACTATCCACAAGCTTCACTGGAAATAACACAAAGGCTTTTGTGCTACCTGCTCTGCCCCGGGGGCTGGTGGGCACATCCCACCCCGACACCCCCTGCAGCCAGCATCCCTCGGCTGTGCCACCACGGGTATCCTGGCCTGGTTCCCACGCAGCAAAGGGCACCGAGGGCTGGGGGCTGCAGGGAGACCCTTGAAAATGAAATCCTGGAGTGTGTCTAGTAAAAGAAAAAGAGCTGGGGAAGGGTCTGGAGCACAAGTCCTTCAAGGAGCAGCTGAGGGAGCTGGGGAAGGGTCTGGAGCACAAGTCCTATGAGGAGCAGCTGAGGGAGCTCTGGGGCTTTGGAGTCTGGAGAAGAGGAGGCTGAGGGGAGACCTTCTGGCTCTCTCCAAGTCCCTGCAAGGAGGGTGCAGACAGGTGGGGTCGGTCTCTTCTCTCAGGGAACAAGCACCAGGACAGAGGAAATGGTCCCAAAGTGCCCCAGGGGAGGTTGAGGTTGGCCATGAGCAGAACTTCCCCCCTGAAAGGGTTGTCAGGCGTTGGGACAGGCTGCCCAGGGCAGTGGTGGAGTCCCCATCCCTGGAGGGATTGGAAAGGCCAAGAGATGAGGTGCTGAAGGACACAGTCTGGGCTTGGACTCCATGATCTTGAAGGTCTCTCCCAGCCCAAGGGATCCTCAAAGGTGGTGGATGAGGAACCACAGCCCAGGAAAAGGACCACTGGTTCCCGTCTGGTCTTTGCCGCGTTGCTGCCGCGTCGGTCTCTGCCACAGCAGCTCTGCCTGGGTTGTAAAGATGGTGCTGACATTTTGTTAGACACAGTAATGTCAATTTGATAAAGTTAATTACTTATTATTTGGAATCTCATTTGCATTGAAGGTTGAATTCATTAAAAAGCAGAACCTGTGTTGAAACAAGAGGTGTCGGAGGCAGCGGGAGGGGGATGGGGAGCGGGTGTTGGGCAGGTCCCTGCGTGTGCTGGGTGCAGTGGGGGGGCTCCAGCCCCCCTGTCAGAGCTTCAGTAACACACCAGATGGGAGTATTAACGTTCCAGAGCTAAGAATTCCCGGTGCAGTAACGCATTCAGGGAGTCCAAGCTCAAGTAAATATTTACTTTGTCTTATTTTTCAACTGAATTTCCTCACGTGGGTGAGGAGTTGTGCTTTCCAACTCCACTCTGGTTTCAGGTCCATGGCAAAATACCCTCCCTGGTCACCCTAATTTTAATATCAGGTTATGTTTAAAAACTTTTTTTTTTTTTTTTTTGGGAGGTTGCATCACTTCACTGCCTCTGCTTTTCCCCTTGGAACCCCCAGACCCTGCCGAAGGCTTGTCCTGACAACTGCACTCCTCAACTTCCAGCCACCTCCATCCAACACCCAACCATCTTATTTTAACCAAATTCCTCCTGAAAAAGAAATTCCACAGATCTCCTGTCCCCCAATCCAATGCCAAAGCCACCTGCACCTGTGTTCCTCTCTCTCTCTGAATAAAACCTCATTTCCCAGGGAACAGATTTTCTCCCAACCCTTCAGCACTGCTCAGACACCGGCACCCGGGACCCACAAGGATCATCAAGTCCAAATCTGGGGGATCCCAGCTGGAAGATCCAACTCAAAACCAAAGCCCTAAACCCACTGCCAAGCATCCAGTGCCTCCAAAACTCACTGGGATTGGAAAGGCCAAGAGATGAGGTGCTGAAGGACATGGGCTAGAGGTGGCCTGGGCAGGGTCAGTCTGGGATGGGACTCCATGAGCTTAAAGGTCTCTTCCAGCCTGAGGGATTTGTGATTCTATGACTCCAATCCAAGCCCAGGAATCTAAGGAACTCTTCAGAAACCTGTCCAAGTACCACAGAAGGACCAGCTCTCTTCTAACAGTGGTCAGACAGAGCTGCTGTCACTTACTGGACATACTCTGTGAAGGTTGAAGCTCCATGAGCCCAGATGGGTTTAGGGGCTGTGCTGTGACCCACAGCCCCACACACTCTTTTAATTTAATTTCTCTGGCTTTTGTCTGCAGAACACCTTCCACCCCTTTCAACAGCCAAACACCAAAGGCCCAAAGCTAATATTTATGCCTTGGATCTCCTTGATGATGCAATCTAGTAACAAATCACTTCTTAAATAATCCAGCCATTTAATCATCCAGAAATGTGTAGAAATAAGAGGATTAGCCTTTTATCCCAGGGAATTGTATTTTACAGGCTCTAGGGGTTTTTTTTCCTAATAAAACAATGAGAGCAGATCGTGGTATTTCAAAAATAAATCCAAGTATCCAAAGCTCAGATCAGCCAAGCTGGTGGGGCAGGAGGAGGCTTCTCCACTACCAGCTAAAGCTCCTCACACGCTAATTAAAAGCTTCTCATCAACTGAGGGTTAAACGAGGTGTTTAACTCCTGTGCATCTGCTCTCAGGAAGCCAGTGTGAATTGTTTGCTGGGGGAACAGAATCACAGAATTCCAGGTTGGAAAAGACCATGAAGATCATGGAGTCCAACCATCCCTGTCCTCTCCTGCCCCATCTCCCTGAGCACCTCATCTCCCCATCTGGTCAATACACCCAGGGGTGGGGACTCCACCCCCTCCCTGGGCAGCCTGTCCCACACCCCCACAGCTCTTTGGGGGAAGAATTTCTTCTGAANGACCTGCTCCAGGACCTCCATGTCCTTCTTGGACTGAGAAACGGGGCATCAGGCTGCTGCCGTAGGCAAAGGCAGATAACTGGAGGGGCAGAGGGGGAAGTAGAATCCAACCGTGCCACCACCCTCCCATTGTCCAGTTCACCTCCCTGGCCAAGCAAAGGACAAACACCTTTCCTACAGAAAACCCTCCTCATGTCATCCCCCACCCCTCCCATTTTTACTTGTCTTTCTACAGACCCTTCATCCCCAAAGCTGACTCCAGTGTGAGTCCCAAACTGCTGCTCCCACCCTCGAGCCATTTTTGATGACACTTTAGCTCAGCTCCACAATCTCAGAGCTGAGCCTACACTTGTTCTTCTGCTCTTCATTACTCAGCAGAGGCTGCTGCCAAGTGATGCCAAGAGTGTCCAAGCAACAGAACCTGGAGGCTTCTGCCAGTAGGAAACTCTGACGCTGCCGCGCTGGCAGGAAGAGCAGCCGAGGGGTAGGAATTTCTTACCTCAAAAGGTAAACACCAACTCAGCTCCATATTCCCAACAACCCCTGGCTTGCTCAGAAGTTAAAGGACAAGCAAACTGTCCAGGATTCAGGTCTGAGAGCAGGATGGCCACAGCTCACCCACTCTCAGCAGCCAACCGGCTGCGCTGGAGCGCTGCAGGTTCCCAGTCCAGAAATCAGCCTGTGATCAACGTGATGCATCACACTGGAGCCATGTACCATCCTGCTGGTTGTGATGGAAGGACCAGTGCACACGAGAAGGACCTGTGGAGAACCTTGTTTCAATGAAGAAACACTCTTAATTGTGTAAATTAGCAACTGAGCTCTCCTCAGCAACAGGTTCACCCATCCTTGGTGAGGAGGCAGCTGCCTCTTCCCCAGGTCTCCAGGCAAACGTTCCCACTGCTCCACCCAAGGTGCCCTCAGGTTGAGAGCCCCTGCTCCACAAATTGCTGTAGTTCAATTAAATTGCTCTATTATTTGGCAATTAACCTCCCACCAGCCTGCAGGCTAGGAACTTGAACTTTGAGTCCCTCCATGAAGAGAGGTCGGTCCCTGCTCTCAGGAGACGCTCACCTCGATCGGGTGCAAAGCTCAAGGGGAAAACAATGAGCCAGCAGGGAGCTCCTGCAGCTCTAAGGCCAATGGTCTCCTGGGCTCCATCAGCAGAGAGGTGGCAGCAGGGACAGAAAGGGGATTGTCCCTCTCTGCTCTCAGGAGGCCCCATCTGCAGTCCTGTGGCCAGAGCTGGGCCCCCAAGTCCAGAGAGATGTGGAGCTGTTGGAGAGGGCTCAGAGGAGCCACGGAGATGCTCAGGGGGTGGATGCCCCAAGCCTGGAGGTTGGTGGCCCTGCCTGTAGCAGGGGGGTTGGAACCCACTGATCCTCAGGCTCCCTTCCAGCCCAGCCCAGGCTGTGATTCTGTGACAGGAAGGTATACACACATCACACAAAAACTATAAAAAACAAAAAAGAACCTAATTTCCAAAGCTGACACTTTGTCCCAGAAGCCCACTTGCTCCTAAAAGTCTTCTCCATCCCCCCTGGCAGCCAGCTGGTGGGAGCTGGATCCAGCCAACCCCAAGCAGGCAGCTCGTTCAGCTCTGTAGGAGTGTTGGTACAGGCCACCCTCCTGCTGCGTGCTGCTGTTTGTTTTAACAGCAGCCTCCCCGTGAATGTCAACGGAGACTGAAGATCTGCAAGTACACAGAGATACCCACAATAAATGCCAGGCCTTGTTAGCTGAATAAATTGTGTGCTTAGCCCAGTCTTTGCAGGGTAAACACGGCCGGGACTGCGTGCGAGAGTAAATATGTGAAGAAGAGGCAGAGACATGAAGAAGGACTCCTGAGGAACGTGATTGAGTGGCACCAAACCCAACTCCTGTTGCTAAGCTCCAGCTGGGAAACTGCATGGGATGGGCACGGCCAGCTCCTCCTACAGGGTCTGGTGTTTTCTCCTCCCCCTAGAGCCCAGGTCCTCAATCAAAGGTCACAAGGTTCTCAGTAGGTTTCCACCTCTGAGTTATCTATGTGGGCCAGCTCGGAGCAGTGACAGTTGAGTCATTAAAGACGTCATGGAGATAGGAGGGAGGCTGCCTGGGGCTGAGGTCTAGCCAGGAGTCCAAGGCTCCAAGAACAGCCCAGCCTTCACCCTGTGCTGCCAGAGGCACAACACAACGCTCAGCTCGGGCCAGGCCTCAAGGGCAGCGCCAGGCCTCAAGGGCGGTTGAGGCACACTGGGAACCGGCCTCGAGATGAGTTACCAGGCAAGGACAGATGGTGTCCTCAGCAAGGTCTTGAGCTTTTGGTAACCTTCCTAACGTGACAGGATGGCTGCAGCAACTGTTTCCTTTGTGCCCAGCAGCCTCCTCCTCCAAATGGAGGGTTCCAGGCAGAGCTCCTGCAAAACAGCGCGTGAAGATCCCGGGCTCGGCCAAGAGCGAACGCTCTGGCCACACGTCCTTCACTGCCAGCACAGAACCAACTCCAGCTTCCACATCGCTTCCAAAGACACCCAAACGAAGCCAGACCCTGTAAGCTCAATATTTCCCTTCACAAAACTGTCCACCAGGAGCTTCTCGCTGCCCCTTGCCAGGTTTCCCCCGTGACGCTGCATGAAGGCTGCTGAGGATGGAGCCCGAGCAGAGCTCCACCAGCCCCAACGCTGGTGGTTTCACTCCATCTAGTGGTACCAGCCCAGCACCGCATCCCACTGCTCCAGCAGCGACTTGCTGCTGCACAGCGAGTGAATCAGAGTATCAGGAGTTGGAAGGGACCTCAAAAGATCATCCAGTCCAACTCCCTGCCTGAGCAGGATCATCTAGAGTAGATCACACAGGAACGTGTCCAGATGGGTCTGGAATGTCTCCAGAGAAGGAGACTCCACAACCTCTCTGGGCAGCCTGTTCCAGGGCTCCATCACCCTCACAGGGAAAAAGTTGTTTCTTATATTAAGATGAAACTTTCTATGTTCCAGTTTGGACCCATTTCCCCTTGTCCTGTCCCTGGCCATCCCTGAGAAGAGCCTGGCTCCATCCTCCTGACACTCCCCTTTTGCATATTGATAGACATTCATGAGGTGACCCCTCAGTCTCCTCCAAGCTTCAGCACACATCCCACACACATTTAATGACCACACACCTGCTAACCATCTCTGCTTGCAGCTTTCTGGACCAGGGCTCCCAGACCAAGTGGGAAAGCTCCAGGAACCATTAAACAGACCCCCTGCTCCAGAGTAACTGCACTCAGTGCTCTCGTGGGGTGATTCTGATCAAGGCTGCTCCCAGCAATGGGAATCCTGAGGCACCAGAGGACAGTTCTGCTGCTCTCCAGGTTTCTGCTCCAGCCCTTGGCCTGCAAAACCCACTGACAAGCAGAGCTTGTGTAGAACACAAGACTTTTTGTGGACCATCAGAAAATAAATTTGTTTATAGCTCCAGTATCTTAACAAGTCAGTCACCACTCCAAGAAGAACCAACTGCTCTCCAGAGCAGTTTGCAGACAGAAGAACAGCTTGTCCAAACCCTATCCCAAGATCCATGCAGACTCCTCAGTTTAAGCTTCACATGTACCCCCAAAGGTACAGTCACAGAACCCCAGACTGGTCTGAGTTGGAAGGGACCCCAAGGACCATCGAGTTCCAACCCCCCTGCCACAGGCAGGGCCACCAACCTCCAGGCCTGGAGCTGGACAAGGTTTCCCAGGGCCCCATCCAACCTGGCCTTGAACCCCTCCAGGCTTGGGGCATCCCCCACCTCGCTGGGCAGCCCCTTCCAGCCCCTCACCACTCATTCCATAAAGCATTCACTCACAGCACCATGCACAAGACACAGCCAAGACACTGCCACACTTACACCTTGGTTTGTGCAACTCAGCACACCCCTAAGTGACAAAAACAAGGTTTGTAAGAGTCATTGAATAAAAGTATTTATTTTAACATATTTGCAATGCCACACAAAGTTCTCACCATATCTGTGAACAAATGACCCTTTTACCCTTTATCTACAGACATAAAACAATTATTTACTTGTGCTAGGAAATAAAGTAGGTCCGGTGTCACCATTACTCATCAGAGCACTGCTCTTGTTTTGTTACTATGAAGACAACTGAAATGTTTTCACAAGCTGACATGCACATTAAATAATCAAAGACAATTCTTCCAAACAGAAATCCACATCAGCAAGCTGTTACTAGCTATAATAAAACATGAAATGGCATAGAAACACTCTTAAAGTGCATTACTGCATCTAAATAAATAGCCTCTTCAAAACAGAGGACCTGACAAAGAAGGGATGGTTACCAGAATAATTTTGCACCATAAAAAGAGCTGAAAAAAAAAATTAATAAAATACACAAGGCAAAATCCTTGAACCATATAAAGACACAGCAAAACAAGAGCTTTATGCACTCAAGACAGGAGTTCTCCTGAGGTCCAGAGGACAGAGGCAGAACCCCTTGCCACCTATACATGTGTTTCTTTGGGATGGCACAGAGTATCTCCAACTTTACCAGGATGCTGTTAAAATAAGCCCATAGCAATAAGAGTTTATCAAGTTCATCAGCAGCAGCAGATAATACATCAGTGTGAGAAAAATCAAGGGGGTTCCAAGCCAGCAGTGGGTCACGCTCACGGCTTTCTTCGCCTAAAAAGAAAGGTTGAGGTGTCACACAGCAGCAGTTTTCCCTGTGTTTTACCTACTCTGAAGCTTTGCATCTCTCAGCACACTAAGAAACACCACAATTAACACACAAAAAACATTGGTACACAAAATCAGAGAGCTTATTCACCAAGAAATACTGTTACACCGAGTTACCCTGTGCTTCTCTCTTTGAAGAGCTCTGATCTTACACCGAAGTTTTGCTTCTATTATTTGACAATTTAAATAAATACAAGCTCCAACTTGACACATGGGCAAACTAGAGGGTTTACTATGATATTACAGGGCTGTGGCAACACTGCAAGTGGCAGTGTCTGCCCTGAGCAGGCCCCAGTTTGTAGTAAGGGACATAAGGCACACGATGAGAGCACACATTGCCACTAACTCAAAGGGGGTGGAGTTGGATTACTGATTTCAGTCTCCAAAACATCATTTCCCACCATCACTCTAAACTAGGAACAAGTTCAGTTGATTTGGGCTTCACAGAAGCCTCTTCACAGGGGCAACACCTCATGTTTTGAGTCACCAAGGTGACTTCCACAGCACTGCCAGCACCTGTCTGCAAGAGGCCAAATGCAGACACTGACCCCTGTTCTCTAACAACCATCTGGGCAGAACTGCCTGGCCCAAACCATTTCTGTCAGCAGGGAAGAGTGTCAGTAGACACAGGCTCAAGCATTGGGCACCAGCCTTACCAGCCACAGGGCTGTTTGGGCTTTTTGCTCTAAATCAGGACTTCTGTTTTGATAGTTTGCATCTGTGTGCAGCCACCACTGATCCCACCACGTTAAAGGAGGATAAGAGAGCCCAGAAGAATCCAGACTGTTATCTAGGCATCCAAAGAGGAGGGAAGGTTCTTCTAGCATGACTAGAGCCCATGCTTCCCTAGTGGACACTGTGACAGCCACCCAGCAGGTAGCAGCAAGAATATTACCTGTGTCAAGTGGTGCAGCAGGTCTATCCTGAGGTCACTTCAGGTCCCTCTTCCCTACACCATACTGTAACCTTGTTTAAATTAAGTGTATCTAAAGATACTAAAGTGAATATTCTTTACTCCATCAGGATCTGATCAAGGCCAGGGGAACAGAAGAGGGAGTACAGCTTAGTCCCCTGTCCCTGCCATCCCTAACCCAATGGCTCTCTGGACCTGCCAGGCATCCTGCAGTTCCCAGCTTCTGACCTTCAGAGTAGCACAAGATCAACTGTGACATTCTGCTCACTGCTCTGAATGCCAGAGTTGTTCCCAAAGGACAAGCCAAGGGTTCCATGTAGAGGCTCCTACAGATTTAGCACACCACCAGTTTCTAACACTGAGCAAACCTGGGGGTAGCAGACCCAAAGCAGAAAGGGTATGAAGGTCAAGAGGAAAAAGTTAAATGATTCAAAATAATTCTCTAGAATTTATCACTGGGAAAGAGGGTAAAGGACCCTGGCAAGAGATGCACTTACTTGGGCTGAGCATGATGCTCGTATCCAGGTCCAAGTGCTGATCCTGCCCTCATCTCAACTGCCACTGAACACTGTGAAGACATGGAGAAATCAGTCTCGTGCTAACCCCACACCCAGCTGCCAGCATCACCCCAGACTCTCAGCTAGTCACACATGATGTGTCCCCTCCCCTTCTTTTATAGCATACTCTGGTTTCCACATCAGTCCATTCAGAGTCTGCAGCATCCTCTGCTGGGTCAGGATTGGATGGTGAAGATCTTCGCTTTCGACTGGAAGAGAATTATGGCAGAGAAAGGTCACAAGTGTCACAGACTTTGACAGCTTCTCCTACACAAGAAAATACATTTTACACTTTCTACACAGATACTTTGTTGTCAGCCACAACCAACTTTAAAGAACAGCTACAGTGTCTATAAACCTCTCCAAGTTACATTTATACAATTTCAATTAGATGTGAGAACATTCTGTCCCATCCTTTGGGCCAGGAGCAGCTACTGATGGAGTTCCACATCACCAACTGCATCAGAACCTAAAATTAAGACAACTCACCCAGTTGGAGACTCTTGCTTCAGAGTCTCAATCTCTGTGAACTGCACAGCTTGTCCACCACCTCTGGTTTTGAAGACATCACCCTGGGAACCAAAAGCAGTCGTGAGGTCAGTGCAACAGCCACGGTGCCTGGTCACACCTTAGACTTCAGTGCTTACAAACATTGTTTCCTTGCAAGTCAGTGGCCAGCAAGAAAACGGACACAAATGCCTTATAAATCTTCTCTTATATCACACAGGAGAATAAAGAGTGAGCACCAGCTACCCTGAGACACCCACAGAGCAGCTGCTACAACAAGATTTCTGTAGGAGATGGATGGTGAGGGAATACCACAGAAACCACGTCGTGGATTCAATGGCTCCATCCTCAGCACAAGCAGGTGTGTCCATCAGTTACACCAGACTTTGCTTTTGGAAACAGTGCTGGAAGCAACAAGGTTTCCTTACAGGAGCAAGGGCTTTTTTAAAACCCCAAAAGAAAAAAAAAATACAATATTGGCAGGTCTGTGACTGTAGGAAAAGTGAACCCAAAGCTTCCAGCTGCCAATTGTAGAGAGCTCCCAGTTTGGCTTGAGCACAGTCAGCAGTTTGACATGAGCATTACAAAAGCCAAGGCTCAAAAATCAGTTGCCAGGAGTCAGCTGATGATGAGAAATCACATCCCAGAGTAGAGGAGCTTACTCATGCTGTCAGAGGAAAGAGAGAAACATCCCTCCAACGAGACTGACTTACAAGAGCCACTGCAGCCTCAAGTTAAGAAACTCTCCCTACAAATCAATTTGTAGCAGGGGAAAAAAAACACTGTAATTGTTTTCCTTGAAAGCAATGACCAAGATAACCAAGCCTGTGGCTTGGACAAAGCCTTGACAAAGCTCAAGAAAAGTATTTTTGGACTCTAGAAGCTCCCTCAAAACCTCCAAGTGCACCAAACCCTGTAATGAGCAGCTGAGTCAGTCGGGGACAAGATTAGCACAAGTTTAAGGATGGCTGCATTTGGCTTTACCTTGATGAGCTTGGTCTCAATCTCCCCATCAGAGGCCAGCTCCTGGTGTGTCAGCATGTACTTGTCACACTTAGCTAGTGCCTTCTCACTGGCAGCCGCCACCGTGATGGCGTGGGGGACGTGCGGCTGCATGACCGTTTCAGTGGGCACATTAGAAGGTGGTTTATGATCCACCCATCTCTCCCCAGCTGAGCGGGACCGTCTGTGTCTGAGGCGGACTGGAGGAGCGTTCTGAGCAGTGGAAGAGAATCACAAGAGATCAGCACACAGGAAAACCCCCAGGAGAGCGTTAGCAGAGTGAACTTGGCAGGTGTGGTTAGGACTCGTTGGTATGGAGATCAAAGCCCCGCTCCTGAAGAGCATCCCAAAAGGCACCGCTACCAAGAGCCCACATATAATTATTAATGGATTATTTTCGTGCTAATTCCTGGTCCTTGTTAGATTTTTAGGTGTTATCCAATCTGTTGCATCCCATACCCTGTAAAGCTTCCTCAAGGAAGGACATCTTTACGTTGGATAACACCTCTCGAGTGTCCAAATCAAAACGGATCACTACAAACAATCAACCAACCAGAAAAGAGTGATGTTTCCACAGATGAATTCATCATAAAAAATATGCATTTCTGAGGTAGCAAAGCAAGCAGACTGAGGATGCATTTCCAACATCTCCAAAGGATGCAGGGCCTCACAAGTCCTCTGAGCGAGGAGAGCAGAGGAATCGTGCCCTGCCCCAGGGTTATCGCTTTGGAACTCAGCTGTTGGAAATCCACGAGAAGTGATTGAATTGGAAATATTTTCATTTCATCAGAGTTGTCAGTTGCTCAGGGAAATCAGAAAAGGTCTGGAAACTTGTTAAAAAATCTGAGTGCCCTCAAGGACTTTCATTGGGCTTCAGAAAGAGGATTTGCAGACTGTGCTCCCTTTGCAGATTTGTTTTAGAGAGCTCTGAACCACACAACCCAAACCTCTGAATGCAAGACCCACCCACTGTATTTTCAGGTGATGACCATGCACTAGGATTTCTCTGACCAATTGCCATGAGATCAGCTGTGCCCTTCACAGATAAACTTCTTCCAAGTCAAAACAGCTCTTAAGAATTAAACACACAGAGAGAGAAATGTGGCTTTCAGCAAAAGTCTTCCATTAGAAAGAGAAAGAATTTCAATACATCTCACCCTTTTAGTACCACTCCCTTCGATTTACCTGAGCCACTGCACTACTGGGACAGACACCACCAATACAAACATTTGCACATGATGGTTTAATAAATCTCTCAGCTGCAAGCAAAGCCCCCAGCTTTAACACAGCTGCCAGTTAGGGAGGACTATTCTAAGTGAGTTAAAGTTAAGTCACACCAGCAAGATGTCAGTCCAAGCTCTATTTCCTGTGACAGTTTGCAGATACAGCTGAGATCACCTTCTAAGCTGGCCAGAGTAGGGCACATTGCAGACTGCAGGTCAGATTTGAGGAGACAGACACAAGTTAACACACAGAGACACAGCTAGAGAAAGTGTCTGGCTAGTTCAGAGTTCCTCATGAGCGAGACCTGTGTGTCAGCAAGAAACATCCACGCTGCTTGTAGGAGTTTCTGAACAGCAAACTAAGAAATCTAGGAGTAGCAAGATCCAGTTTGGAAACAGTTCAGTCCTATGAGGAACATGTTTATGGGAAGCTCCAATCTGTGTTAGGGTTACTCTAGGTCAGAGTGCAGCTGCAATGAGCTCTGAGCCAGACTAAGCAACACTAGGTTTAGCTTTTGACAGGAGTAGCACTAACCCTGAAGCATTGATCCTCTTCTATTTCTAGCTCATCTCTATGCCTTGGAACCTCAGTGACTCCAGTCCAGCACATCCCTCGCCTTCTGTCTGGGGTGTTATAGTCTCTACTTTGTCCTGGTTCTTGTTGTCTAGTCCTTGCATTAGAAAGGCCACTGGGATGCTTGTGTGAAGGGGTTTTCTGCTCCCATTCCATCACACAGGATGCCACAGAAACGCTGCTACAAGAGTTAGAGCGTCGTCTGTGCACCTGCAGGTCGCTCCCGAGCTGCTGGCTGTTAGGGACCTGAGTGACAAGGTTACTAGGAGGCTAGAGAGAAGGGAAAAGAAGTCAGTGAACATACAGAAGTGTCAACTTCAAGGCAATAACAGACACACTGATGATGTGCAGAGTGCCAATTCAGTTATTTAAGCCTATGGTTTTGGGGAGGTGTTGCAGGGACAGCATTAAGCATCAGGTGTTCTTACAACATGAGCAGTATTAGAAGGTGGGAGCATGAATAAAGAGCACTGGTCAAATACATCAGGAGACAGAGAAAGTACATTTAAAAGTTGTCTAAATTCTGTGCTGGGGAACTATTTTCTAGCCACTGAAGAGAAGTGACTTGCACTTCACTCTTAAAAACATCTCCCTCTATCAAGGTTTGTTTTAAAGGCAACTTACAGGTACCGGTGTAGGAGACGCCGCTCTCTGAACAGGCTTCTCTCTGTCTCTCTCCCGTGAAGGTCTCTCAGGCTTTTCATTTTTTGGTTCAGTAACAATAGCCTTCAGCTGCTTCAGTTTTTCATCCTTGACCCAAAGTTTGTTCTGCATCTCCAGCTGCTTTGCTGCTACACGGCGCTCCTAGAGAGAGGCGAGGAAGAGGATGGAGTGATTTATGCAAAGGCACAAGTAACTGTGCTGAAGCTTTGAGGGGAATTGCATATTGCCTATGGAGTGAAGTTCTGCCCTGCTGAGATACAAGCTGTTGGAAACAGCAACAACTCGAGTTCTGGAAAGACTGTCCAGGTTATGAAACAGTTCATGGTTAACTAATTAAAATGGTTATGGCATTGACAGAGAGGAGCATGTCTAATCATAGCTCTTATACCAGTGATCCTGAAGCAGTAAACAATCCTGAGGGAGTAAAAAGAAAAATTTAAGAAATCTCTCAGATTTCCTCTCCTTATTGCTGGTCAAGGGCAAATCTGAGCAAGGGTCTACACAAGGGTAAAAGGGAAAGCCTGACATTCAGCTTTACTGACAACTGACAGAACTGGAGACACTCCTTAGGGTGCCAATAACACAAAAGAACAAATCTAGATATGAAGTAACCAAGTGCTTAATTAACAGAGCTGCTCCAGCTACAGCACAAGTCCTCAAGGAGTTTAATCCCACCATCTCACATTTATCAAAGTTCAAAGTGTGTGTCCAAGCCCACAATTAAGAGCCAAACACATCTCTGTTCCTAATGCTACCACTGTATAAAAACCCTCACAAAACCAAGCCCCTGACCCCCCAGTGCAGCTCCATGACCCCCCAAGTACACAGTAGCCATACTTACACACTCCTTCTCCCACTTCATGGTTGTTTCTACCACCATGCCCTGCAGCCGTGCCTCCAGCCTGCGCTTGTCGGAAACCTGACGTTGCAGTTTCTGGCTCTTGCTCTCGAGTTCTTGCTGAAGGTTACGCTTGTCTTCCTCATAAATGGTGGTAGTTTTCTCCAAAATCTCAATCTGGAAAAGGAAAGGAAGGATTTGGCTATGCTGCTTAGGAATGTGACCACTTCATCAGTTACTGATTGTTAACACATTCTAGGATATATTAGATAAACAGTCCACATTAAAACAAGTGTAAGAAAGTTGTAAAATCTCTGAAGAGGTGCCAATTTTAACATAAAAGCCTTCCCTCAAAATAAAGGCAATGAGCTAAAAGAGCTTAGTACAAGCTCCCCACAAAATAACTTTAATCTCATTTCTCATATCCACCTTGCAAGCAACCTCTGACCTCGTGAAACTTGCAAATCAAAGAATTCTGTGCTCAGCTTCCAACAACAACAGGCACTGACCTTGTATTCCAGTGTTTTAATTTTCTTCTCCAGGCGTTCCAGCTCTGTTTTCTGCCCTGCTATTGTTTTCTCCTTTTCAGAGAGTTTCCCTTGAATATAGTTTTCCTTGGATACAACACTGGAGTCAAATTCTCGGAGCATCGTTTTAAACGCCAGCACTGCAAGGAAATTGATATATTTTATCTTCTCACCCCATCTCCACAGTTCTGTTTTTCTTGTACCATTTTCATGCTACCAGCTCTTTCCTGACCCCAACAAAGGTTTTTAAATCATAGAATCATAGAATGATTAGGGTTAGAAGCGACTCCCAGAGGTCATCTAGTCCAACCCCTGCAAGAAGCAGGGACACCCCCAACTAGATCAGCTTGCTCAGGGCCTCATCCAACCTGACCTTGAACGTCTCCAGGGATCCAGGGGCATCCACCACCTCCCTGGGCAACCTGTTCCAGTGCTCCACCACTCTCACAGCAAAGAACTTTTTCCTAATCTCCAATCTAAATCTCCCTCCCTCTATTTTGAAACCATCACCCCTTGTCCTGTCCCAACAGGCCCTACTGAACAGCCTCTCCCCATCTTTCTTGTAGGCCCCCTTGAGGTCCTGGCAGAGCGCTAGAAGGTCTCCCCGGAGCCTCCTCCTCTCCAGGCTGAACAGCCCCAACTCTTTCAGCCTGTCCTCGTAGGAAAGGTGCTCCAGCCCCTTTATCATCTTTGTGGCCTCCTCTGGACCCTCTCCAACTGCTCCATGTCCTTCTCATGTTGGGGGTTCCAGCACTGGACACAGTACTCCAGGTGAGGTCTCCCGAGGGCAGAGTAGAGGGGGAGAATCCCCTCCCTCGACCTGCTGCCCACGCTCCTCTGGATGCAGCCCAGGATGTGGTTGGCCAGACAAGATACCGATACGTAAGAGATCCCCTGAGTAGCAGCATGGGTGCCAAAACAATCTGGCTCTGCACTGACAGTCACATTCTTACCCGTTTTGGCAAAGTCCTCTGACAACATCTGTCGTAGTTTATGGCGTTTTTCCAGGACTTCAATAAGCTTTGGAAGCATTTGGTCATCATTAATATCCAACAGCTCACACGAAGGCAACGGGGGGAAGTTCTGCAAAAACGCTTCTGAAACTGACTGCTCTTCCCTTTCTGTGAGATTCAAAGCCAAGAGAGTCTGTCAGCAAACCACAGAATGGGAAAATTCTGTTTGACAAGGCACAGCCACAGATCACTCATCCACGGTATCACCAAGCAGGCAGAAACGAGAATAATTAATGAGAACCAGGAGTTTTCAGAGGAGACGACAGCATTGGGAAGAGATTAAGCATGACATCCTCGATTCATCACTTTACAATAGCTCCAGGCAACTCTTGGGTTCTAAAGCAGACCCCAACAATATCATGAGTATCATCCTCAGCACGATTTCCCTTCAGGAGCTCCAATAACGGGACCATGAATTCAACGCGGCACCGAGAGATGAACAGTTAAGCAAAGGTCCTTTTGCTCCTTCAAGGCTTGAAATATTTTAGAATCATCTCCAACTCCCAAGAGAAAAAGCCAGCTGTGCTGTCATCACCTAGTGCTGTGGCACTCACCTCCGTTTATGGGGCCGCCCCGCATCTCCAGCCTCCGGGAGAGCTCCTCGCGGAAGGCCTGATTCCTGAGGCGCCGCCCCGGCGTCAGGCCGCACAGCGGCCTGTCGGCGGGCCTGGCAACCTCAACCTCCTGGGTCATCTCTGCAAAGCGCATCACTTGCTACCAAGAGAAACAAGAGCGAGCTGAAGGACAAAACTAACTGGTGGTCCAACATCAGTTTGGAAGTGATGGTTTAGATCCATAAAAATATTAGGGGAGGCACCCATCAAGTGATAACCTCAAATAGCTCTCAACTAGACGCCTTGTGATTCCAAAATGGAGCATCCAGGAGCCTTCCCAGTAACTCTGCCTGAATGTTAACCACAGGAACTGTGCAAACAACTGTGCACAGAACTCAAGTTTTCCCCATATTAAGTACTGTAGAGATTTAGCACCTAGATATGGCTGTTTGGACTTTGCCAGCAGTTGTAATTTTTATGAGGAAAAGTAAGACTTGCAGGGCACATCTGCTCTACAATATTATATCTGATTACCTGAAGTGCCCAAGTCACAAAAATTAAGGTTCCTCTCATCTACTAAAGTAGTAGAAGATATCAATGACCAGCTTTAAAAAAACAGGAGGGAATTAGACAAGATCTGCAAGGAAGTTACCAAGCTTTCCTCGTAGTCCTCAGCTTTAGGGTTAACGCACACGATCATACGCACTTTTCCTTCACCGTCAAAATAGTTCTTGAAGAGATGAGTCAGTTTGGAATCTCTGTATGGAACCATCTTAAAATCAAGTACATGAAAGATTTAGTAAGCTTTTGCTACACCAGACCTTCATTAAGCCCAATGACAATTAGATAATGGGTCACATACCTTGTTTGTTCCGTACATCTGGTTTTCCCGTAGAACTTCAATGCAGGTTCTTAATGTCATTAGTGACTGATTAATATTACCTTAAAAAAACAACCCAGGAGAAAAAACAACTCTGTAAGCTGCCATTTGGCTCGTGTTCCCAGATTATTTAGCAGTTTACTAAAGAGTAAGTTGCCTGGACTTGAGTTATATTTGTTATATTTGTGTTGCTCTAACGAATGGAAGCATCAGAGGAAGTGCCACTAAAAACTTCTGGTTTACCCAGCGAGAGGATTTAAGGTCAGAAAAATCAGACAACTGAAGATAACAGCAGAACACAATTATTCCTGTGATGTCTTAACTAGGAGCCATGACTGTTATGAGCATATAGCAGCACAAATCACTGGGCTCTCTGAAGGTGGTACTTACCTGCTTCCCGCAGTCTGTTCCCTTCAGCTTTTGTTCGATTAGTTCTTTCACTTCCAGCCAGATCAACCAAAGACAACTGGCTTAAAGTGATCTGTTCTTTCTCCTAGCACAGAAAACAACCACATTAGCCTAGCAATTAGATCCATATACCTTCTAATGGGGCTAGGAAAACACTGCTCCACCAAAACTAGACCAGCATGGACACCAAGAGAACATGTTGCACCTTGAACTAAAATGTGAGGGTGTTTTTATAGCACATAATGCAAGAAGCTGTGCACCATTAGCTTTTCTTTAGCAGAAGTTTAGCAGATCCCTTATGTCTTGTGCAGCTGTTGCATCCAGGTTGTGGCACTCACTCAAGCCCTTCAAGTTTCATGCACCAAACAGTTTTGGCTCAAAAGCAGCAGAGGTAAAAAAATGCAAAGGAATAAGCTGCTTCACTGTTTTAATGCCCAACTTTCGTTACAAGGAGGAGGCTAACTCTGTTCAATGACTCAAAACTTAGTCATTGGGATTTGCTTCAAAATCAAATTGCTAATTAGCAAGACACAGATGCTCAAGACACGGTAATTGCATCGACAATCCACGCTCCGAGGCTCACCACCTCTAACACCCCCATGTACATACACAGGTTCTCCTTTAACAGCCTGCCCCAGCATTTACCTGTAGCACATTATCTCCATCTGCATCCAGGGGAGCCTGAGCCAGCTTTATAATAAAAACACTGTGAGAGCGACTAGATTCTCGATTCAGCTGAGTGTTCGCAATACGCCTCTTCTTTTGACCTGTTTAAGAGAAAAAAAACCCTTCCAAAACCCTGTTTTATCTCATGGGCTTCCCCCCAGCAAAGCCAATTCTATTTTCAGCATTACAGTGTAAAAGATTGCACATCCCAACTGAATTCATAAATTCTATCACAAGATTTACCTCTCCAAAACACTTCAAAAGCTGCTTCTGTGGATTTCACCTCGACTTCGATGCATCCTGTGACATACATGTTGTGATTCTGGTCCTCACGGAGCATTTTGGATTGTGGAGGTCTTCAGGACAGGGAGGAAATAAAACAATGGGAAAAAAAAACAAACAATGAAATTGAGCAGATGTTTATGCCCAGCAATATGTTGTGTACTACAACCTTTCTTTTGTTTAAGTAAAAAAAAAAAAATCAGCCTGAATTTGTCAGTTATCCCTAAAGCAGATGGAAGAGGAAGCACAAGTACAGGGTCACACACTCAGCCAGGATTAGTTACACTTCAGCTACTGCTTTAATTTAGAAGCTACATTTAATTGCAATTCTTACTGGAAATGATTGGTTTGGATGGCAGCTATTGTTTTTCTACAAGCATAAGCTCACACAGAAGCGAGATAGCTTCAACAGACGGTCTACACTCGCTAGTAAAGCAAGAGGAGATAGGGAGCCTGAGTTTTTGCTGCTTCTACCAGAAGAAAATGTCACTTTTCAATACTGGGAAACAGGCACATACATAAAGTCACCATTTCTCACAGGAGTGTTGCAACTGTTCCACCTACCAAAAAAACAGGGTTAAAAAATATTAAGTCATTCAGCTTGTGCTGAATTATTTTGACATATAACACACTGTAGCTTCCATAGATAAAAATAATCCAAGATTATTTGCTGGCTGATTTTTAGACATAAGCACAACACTAAATCAAATCATTTTATTCTTTAAAAAGCATTCACAGACATTCAAACCCGTTTCAAACCAGTACCCTGGAGCAGCTCTCAGCATTTCAGAGCAATGGCTCATTTTGCTCTACTTAAGTCTTTGTAAATCAGCCAACCCTAATTACCACATGCACTGATGGTTGTTATGTTGTTGGGTTTTCTTTAATGGGTTTAGACTTTAAAAAATGTATTCAAGGTTTAATTTACAGACTGTTTTTCTGCAGGTCTCGAGATTTACCAATTTTAGAAAAATCAGTCAAGTACACACACTTTCAAAAAATACCCAGAATTCCACTTAAGAGACTATTCCTTTCTACTTCTATGAAAGGATTAGAATCCAGTGAAATCACACACAGACTCACACTAACCATCAAGCAACAAGAAAATAGCAGCTTTCACCCCACGCACTCTTTCCAGGGAAAAGAATGTCAGCTACAGAAAGACTTACTCATCAAGTCACAGTCACCTGCTAGGAACAGTACTCACAGAATAGTGGGAAAAGACTTGGAATCTCAGTAGGATACAACACACTGCCTAACTAATTAAATATCTGCTTATCAATCTCCCATTGAAACGAGGAAGGGAGCATTAAGCCTTAGCAGAACAGCCATCAATACTTGGCACACTGAAGTACCGCTGTCTGGACAGTTCTGCCATCCCCCCTTTTTCATAGGATTTCCTTTTTTTTTTGTTTTGAGCCAGACTTGCCAAATCTGTTGCTCTAAAAAAACCACATTGTAGTTCCCATAAAAGCCCAATTAAAGTAGGAGTAGTGACATTTATATAAAACTAACTTTGGTTTTATGGCATCAAACGGAGTTTCCTCCAAGAGGTCGTATATGTAGTTGTTGTAGATCTCAATGTAGGAGACAAAGACACTGTAGACATTGTCTTCATCAACTTCTTCCACCTTGCAGTGATCTTGCACGTTGATCATGTCAGCAAATTCTGGATCTATTTGTCGCCTTTGAACACAAACACAAGAAGCATCAGTAATGGAGCATCCACTAACGTGTCAGACAGCAACTATACCATTAAGCAGCCAGCCTATGAAAGGACAGCATGATTTGAGGATGGAAGCACTCACACTAGCAATTAATGACCACACATCCAATCACAGGAAATTAAAACAAGCACACTGAAGAGTTTAAGCACCGCTGTACTCTGCTGCAGCAAGAAATGCCTTGAGAACATCCTGGCTAGTCAACAACTCCACCCTCCATTCAGCCATTTCACTCTCTTGATAAATATCCAAATTTAACTTTGCAGTGCTCTGACTCAGTGAAGTCACAGCACTTTACTCATGGGTTAACAGGTACCAAAACCAGGCTCCTGTCGCTTGCTGCAGTGTCAGACCTGACCACTTAGTCACGCAACCGCTCAAGCCACACGAAACATCCCAGCTTTCCATTAATCTCCCTATCTTCAAGGGGAGGATAAAGAGACCAAGATAAGTTAAACCCACAGCTTCAGAATAGCATTTACATTATCTAAATTCATCCTGCACATTCCAGTAGTTACTTACTTGCCAGATGGAGTTTTTGGAACAAGGATGCCGTCTCTCTTCTGGCGCTCTAACAGAGCGTCTACTTGGCACTGCACATCCACACCGTTCTTGTCATCAAGCTTAAAAACCTGAGCAGTGAGCATATTTAGACAACATCATGACAAACACTAGAGAACATCAGGTGATGGCCAGCAAAACAAATGGTTTTTGCCAAGCTGTCCAGCAGCCAGCAAACACCACACTCCTCACTAACACCAGATCTGCTGCCTAACGCCAAGCGGCTCGGACACAAAACAGGCAACTCCATTCCACAACAGCTCCCAACCCAGCACACCACCAAGGGAAGGACTTCCAGCCTCATTTCAAATATATTCAGAGACCAAAAATCCAGGTGTTTCACCACAAGAAAAGCCTCAGGTCATGTCCTGCGTTTCAGATTCATTCCATAACTCAGAAAGCTTCCTCTTTACTCTTTTATTGTTTTAAGAGAGTTAATTAAAGAATGAAAGATAATTACAAGGACAGCCAGATCTTCACAAAGCATCTTTCCTAGCTATTACACCTGCTTCTTTGGCCCTGCTCTTCAGATCTCATGGTAGCAGGTGTTTCTGCAGTTCATTTGCTTAATGAAGTGCTCTACTGACATGACTGGGCAGGAGATAAACACTTAAACTGTCCTATTTATCATGTTTAAGCTGCTACAAGCAGTAGTGTGGAGAAATCAGTGCAAAACTACTCACAAATGGCTTGGCCTGGAAAGGTCCTATGCTGTTGAAGATCATATCCAGACACCGTGGGAGAAGCCCCCCATCACCAGGAGATCCTGTCATGGTGTGAGTTTTCCCACTGCCTGTCACTCCATACGTAAACAGGAGCCCTAGGAGGGAGAGGAAAGTGCTATCACCATGCTTGCTGCCACAAAAAAATAAATTATAATTATACAGCCTGTCTTTCTTGGGTCAAATGCATTTGGAAGAAACAATGGATCCATTGGAAGTTACCAGTAAACTATAGCAGCCCAGTAAGAGCTGCTGCCACCAGTAGTGTTTGCATCACCACAACTCCAACTGTCAGAGCCCGCCATCCTCTCTGGGAAAGGCATGTCTGGAAGCCAAAAAATGGAACAAGCCTCCACATGTCAGGCACAGAGGTACAGTTTGTTACCACTGTTACTGAGGAGCCTGACATAAGCCTGGTACTTCAAGGACCAACACTGTGATCAGAACTGTTTCCTCTTGGGAGAGCCTAAGCCCCAGGAACAAGCAGAAAGATCACAAGCCATGCCCAGGAGCTCAAGCCCTAAAAATTGGTTTGTTTCTGCAGTCACTCTTCAGGTGGAAAAGTCACCCTCTTCTGCAGACAAGTACTTCTTCACTGTGTGCAAAAAGATTAGGCCTTGACAAGGAGCACACACATCCTAACAAAGGTAAATGGGTTTCAAAGCAAGGAAGGGCAAGAAGATACTCCAAGGATGTCACGATTCCCATTGCAAACACTGTACACATGTTTTTACCCAGACAAGCTAAGATGCCTTGGAATGTATGGAAGTGTATCCCAAGAAACATCAGGCAAACAGGAGCAGGGGAGGGAGTCTTTGCTTACCATTTTTCCCCCGGATGAGATCTTCCACAAGAGGCTTAGCCACCACATCAAAAAGCTTCTTCTGGATGACATGGGGGCCAAACACTTCTTTAAAGGAATACTGTGTCTGAAGAAAAGAAGATACACTGTCCTGAACCTGACACTTCCCTGCCCAGAAGTCCACTGCTTCGTTGTTTCATCCCTTCCAAACACTTACACAGGCCCCAAACACCCACCATGGCCAGAGCCGATTTGCTCCAGCATTTACTCTGTTAGTTTAAGCTTTGTGCCTACTCCCAGTCTACCCCAGTTGCCACTTAGATTTTCAACACTTTTATGAATCAGTTCACTTTTCAATCAAAACACTTACTAACAGAAACATTTGGTTTTTATTATTTTATACAGACATTAAATATAAATTAAATTTTGAGGAAAGGCTTGCTTAGCAAACTTTTAATTAACCTTTGCCTATGAAGACCACCATGTATTTCCTGTAAATTCCTCACACTGAAATCAGACATGAAGTATTCTGCATCCCAACTAACTTTTGATTTCCTTAGGAAGGCCATGACCTTATCCAGAGTTAGGGCACTGCACAGGGAGCCTGTGGTTAACTGTTCCTAACGACATGCAGTGCTGCTGCACACCAGACCACACGAGGACACCCTCCTGTTCTAGGTGTATCCATCAAGTACCAACAGAAACTGCCAGTTGTCCCTGGCCATCCCTGAGAAGAGTCTGGCTCCATCCTCCTGACACTCACCCTTTGCATATTGATAGACATTAATGAGGTGACCCCTCAGTCTCCTCTTCTCCCAGCTCCAGAGCCCCAGCTCCCTCAGCCTGTCCTCAGCAGGAAGATGTTCCATCCTTCCAGCACCTTGGTGTCCCTGCACTGGGCTCTTCCAAGGAGTTCTGTGTCCTTCTGGAACTGAGGGGCCCAGAACTGGACACAATACTCCAGGTGGGGTCTCCTCAGGGCAGAGCAGAGGTGGAGAAGGACCTCTCTTGACCTACTGGCCACCCCTCTTCTAATCCACCCCAGAACGCCATTGGCTTCTTGGCCACAAGGACACATTGCTGGTCATGGTCACCCTGCTGTCCCCCAGGACCCCCAGGTGTCTCTCCCCTCCACTGCTCTCCAACAGTTCAGTCCCCAACCCATCCTGGTCCCTGGGGTTGTTCCTCCCCAGATGTGACCTACAGCTTTCCCCTCAGGCAGGTTCTATGACCAGAGGAATGTTGCTTTTTGCCCTACTTCAATACAGGATAAACCAAACATTAAACCACCTGGGTCCAGTTTAGAACTGGTTTCTTCCAATCAACACTACATGAAAACACCCTTCGAGCAGCCTCAGCATTTCCCAGCTTTGCTCTGCCTCCTCTTCCTCCTCGCCTGCAGGCCTGTTCTCAAGCTCTGATGATAAGTTTGAGGGATGAAGAATCCCCACACTCTGTGCTTGAGGTGGTTTTAAAAACCTACTTGTAAAGACCACACGAGGCCCCAGACACCCACAGAAGACACAGACACCAGAGAGAAGGACCTTGACCCCTGTCAGCCCCACGGCCATGCCCAGCTCCAGGGCACAGGCCTGCCCCTCCCGCGGCTCCCCCAGACGGGCCGTTACCTCCCGGTACTCCCCGTTGCGGAATATCCTGTATCCGTCGGGCGGGTGGATCTGCACCGTGGTCTCGTTGATCACCTCGATGCAGCACTCCTGCTCCGGGGGGCTCAGCGGCCGCACCCTGCAGTACACCTGGGGAAGGAGGGGGCACACAGGGCCCGCCGGCACTCAGAGAGACCCAGGGGGGTGGCAGCAGGTCCCTGAGCCTCCCCCTGCCCGGCGCGACACCCATCCAGCCCTGCCCCAAGGGTGGGTGCAGGCCCCTCGCCCCTCCACTCACCCCCACGGGATCCTTCAGGCTGGGGTTGGACGACTTCTTCAGCGCCGGCCTCCGCGGCGTCCGGGCCCTACTGGGAGGAGGAAGGGGCTGAGGCGAGGCCCGAGGGCACCGCAGGACCGGGACTGAGACCGGATGGATCCGGACCGGGACCCGGGACCGAGCCCGGATGGATCCGGACCAGGACCCGGGACCGGGACAGAGCCCGGACTGAGCCAGGACCGGGACCGAGCCCGACCCCGGAGGGATCCGAGCCGGGACCCGGAACCGGGACAGAGCCGAGCCGGGACCCGGAACCGGGACAGAGCCCGGACTGGGACCCGGAACCGGGACAGAGCCCGGACTGGGACCGAGACAGAACCGGGACCCGGAACCGGGACAGAGCCCGGCCCTGGGAGCCCGGATGGATCAGGACCGGGGCCCGAGACCGAGCCCGGATGGATCCGGACCAGGACCCGGGACAAGGCCCAGACTGAGCCAGGACCAGGATTGAGCCCGACCCCGGAGGGACCCGAACTGGGACCTGGACCCGGGACAGAGCCCAGACTAGGACCGAGCCAGAACCGGGACCGAGCCCAGCACCGGGTCAGAGCCCGGCCCTGGCAGCCGCACGGGGACCAACGGGGTGAACTTACGCCGCCTTCATGTCGCGGGCAGAGCCGTGTGTCGCGACCAGAAGAGGCCACTGCACCCACCGCGCGGCCGCCCGCGAACGGCCACACCGCGCCCCGCGTTGTGATTCAAATCCGCCCAATCAGCGCACAGCGCCCCTCTGACGTCACCGCGCAGAGCGCGACCCCGCACGACGACCCCGCCCGCCATGGAGCGCGGGCCGCAAACGTTGCCGTAGCGACGGTGGTTGAGACCGCGGAACGGGCGCCCTCTGCTGGACACGGAGCGGGATGGCGCCGGCGGGAACCGAGCGCCGGGCGCGGCCGGGAGTGACCGGGAGCCCCGGGACCGGAGCGGGTGT
>VXBZ01002386.1:16146-43768 GCA_013399135.1 Heliornis fulica
CACACCAAACGTGGAAACACGGATTAACTCTTGTTTTACAGTATCAGAAACACAGTGCTTTCCAAAGAACTTCAACAACCATGGGATTTCCGGGTGCTCCAGTGCATCGACCTGGGCTCGGGACTGACTTACCTGGGAGACTGTTTTAAGAACGAGGAGGCAAAGGGACCAAAAATCCTTGTGATTCTCACCTAAGGCTGGGCAAGGAAAACAAATTAACATCTGCTTCAAAGTAAAAAGTCTTGTCATGTTCAGCTACCGGGAATCCAGTGGAGAGGGCTTGCAAGCTACCCAGGAGGATGTTCACAGGGCACTGATAAGGGAAAAATTCAGGAGAGGATTTTTAGAAAAAAAAAAAAAAAGCAGCGCATTTTGGAGCAGGGGAGGAGAAATAAACCTGATAGAAATCCCAGGGAAGGACTCTGGGTCTTTTTGCTCAATTTCAGTAGCTTCCTGCAGAGCCTCCAGCTCTGGGTACAGCTGGTTCAGGGAGAGAAAAATGGGCATTTCTCCACCTAGGCATGACATGCTCTGCTTCGAAGCACTCACATCCCTCCGAAAGAAAAGGAGGTTTTGTGTTCTGTGAAGGTCACCATTCATGTTCATGAAAGGATGCACATGTGGCCTTGGGATTGAAGCCTGCCTGGTTGCTTGAACACTGGGGTAGGCATTGTTTTTGCCTTCCATCCTGAAGAGTTCACAAAACTCCAATCATCTCTCAACCCTTGAACAGCCTTTTTCTCTTCCAGTTGCTTGCTGGGCCTCTAGCTAACGAAGGGAACCTGTCACTTCGGCATTTCCACGGCTGATGGACTCAGTGCTGGGGTTGGCTGCAACCTGGGCTCTGCTGGCCTCGCTTGTCTGGCCTGTAAATTGCACTGTGCATAAAAACCATGACGTGTGATGTTAAGAATTAGTATTTGCCTTTTAGGGCAAATTGTGGCTGTCTCCTTTACTTGCCAAAGAGCTGACTTGAGGAGCTTACACTTGGACCTGTCCCCCACAAACTGTATTGACATGACTGAAGGGAGAATCCAGGGCTCCCCATCAGTGTCAGCTGTAGCAGACTGAGCTGAATGTGTGGGACAAGATGATGTTAAGATGATCCTGGACATGCAAGACTCCTGCCTGCAATCCACCTTCTCTTCTCTCTTGGGGTGCACCTGCCAGGGTCACTGCGGGATTGCTTAGCTGTTTCTTGATGCCTCACAACCTTCTCGAGGCAGGGCCTGGCAGTCCCGGTCCAGCCGTGGCTTGCCCCTCCAGAATGGGAAATACTTGATGAACTCACCTATTCCCCTCCCTTTTGGAGCTCTGTCCACATGAACTTATGGGGACAACAGCGAGCTCCTGTTGTCCTTTGGTTCAAGGGCTCAGCATGGATGTGACCCGTCTTTATCAACAAGGAGACTGCTCTGGGATGGGCACAGTGTTCAAGGAACAGCCTATTTGTCCGTTTCTTCCTCTTTCCAGCCCATGTGCTTCCATCGTGGTGTAATACTGGCCTCTTTCTGAGGTCATGGAGGTCAGTGCAGAAACATCATCAGAAGATCCAGATTCTGACTGCATTTTTCTTCTGCATCATTCTTCTCCCCAGGTAGCTGGGTGTTGTTGCTCCAGAAGATGTAGGTACTTTGACTAATGTCAGGCCTGATGGTTTCCAAGAAAGACAAGACACAAACCACCTGGAGCCATCTTCGGATTAGCAGTTTGGGTCACTGGCAAGAGTTGCAAGATCATGGGTCCCCATGCATTGTCTCAGGTTTCCAAAACAGATGTTTGAGCATGAACCTGGAGTCTCATGGGCAGAACAGCTGCCGCTGGAGGTGCTGCTCTGATGCAGAGTGTGAGCCAGGGAGTTGTGTGTAAAACCGCTCTTTTCCCAAAACGCTCCAAGAAAATATTTGCACTAGCTGCCCTTGCTGCCTGGTGCCGTGGGGAGGGTGCTCCAGAGGTCTGGCATGGCAGCTGGAGCGGTGGTGGTGCCGTCACACAGGGAAGGGCCTCCAAACAAGAGCGGAGGAGGAAAGGACCTCAGCTGTGGCAGCAGGAGGGGCAGGAGGGAATGACTTCAGGAAATCCAGTGTCCTGGATGAGTGGGCAGCTGGGCTGGATGACTGTAATGATCTTTTCAGGCCTTAAAATTTATTACAGCAGCTTTTAACTCCAAGTAGCCAAAGGCAGTTGCTCCTCAAGGAAGGGTGTTGATTCATCTCCAGTAGGGCCTCTCTGCTTATTCTCTGCTGCCTGTCACATCTCTTTCAGCCATAACTCACTTGTCAGCCTCTCAGATAGGAGCAGAGCTGCTGCCTCTCTGCGGGACTTCAGATGGGAGATAAATCCCTTTGCATCCCAATGCTTTCCCAGGTCTCTGACATCCCTGTTAAGAGATGACCGGTCAAAGAATTTGAGGAGTAGCAATTTGGGCCCTTTGGTGTGTTTTTGGCAGAGCAGGGCAAGGCAGGGCTGCTGGCAAGGGGCTTGGGGACGCCTGCCTGCAGGGGCCCTTGTGATGAGTGTTTTTTCCCCCCTACAAACCTTGGGAATTAAACTTGCAATTTTCCTTTTGCTCTTTTAACAATGATGTAATATGTTGTTACCCTACAGAGGTCAGTCAAACTTTATAATTTAGACCTTGAAGGATCTGTGGATGATGGCAGAGTTAGGACAAGCTCTTGGAAACTCCAGCTTAGCTAACGCTACGTTTAGTTTGGGGTTAGCACGCCTGCGTGATGGGCTCGAATCGGGCAATGCTACACTGTACAACTAATGCAGAAATGAAACACAGCAATTAGGCTGCTCGAGCAGTGACTTGGAGACGTGACATTCAAGAAGGGACCAGGACACTCTGCAGGTTAAAGATCAAAATAGCAAAAGTGCATCTCTTGTTGAGTAGTTTTGCCCTTGCTACTTATGTTACACTTATGGCCTCGCTTATAAAGTATATCAATATGTACTTACTGACAGTGTCTGTGGTAGCTAGCCATAGGTAGTATCTATAAAGTGACTTAATAAGTTGCATCTGTCATAAACCCTGCTTAACGTTCAGTTCCTCAGTTACAGCTTAGCCTTATTATTATTATTATTTTTAAAATAAATACATGCTAGACTTGCCCCATGGCTGCAATCCCAGGGTTGTATTATTTCATTTCATTATCTTCTGCTGTAGCTTTTATGCCCCTTACTAAAACGTACGTATGCTGCCATAATCTAGATTTGTTCTCCTAAATCCTTCCTGTGCCACACAGGGGAACCTTCTCCTTCTCCATCTTTTGCAATCCAGCCTGCAGCTGTGAGCAGCCCTGCAGGGAAGCTGGGTGTCACTGGCTGCCTTGTCAGGGCTGTCTCTTCAAGGGGCTCTGTAAGGTCACCGTCATATTCATAAGCACGGAGGAAAAGACTTTTTTTCCCTTCTTTTTCTGCTCTCCATGTTTGAATTACATCTTTGTCCTTGAAAGAGGCCCTGCTGCAAGAAGCATCAAGACGCTCTTCTTTAAGATTCATTTTACATTCCCATGAAGATCTTCATTTATTGGAAAAATGGAGGTTATTTTCTTTTTCAGCTCAGATTTCTTCATCACAATGTTCTCTAGTCAGTGACTGAAAAATAACTCTTGGGGCTGTATCATTTGAGCTTCTGCAAGCCTGCTAGTTCTTTTCTTATTAGGAAAATACCTTGGTTTGGGAATGAGAAATAAGGTGTTTTTCTTAAGAGACATTGAGGCAGGCACGTGCTTTGAGGTAAAGTACCACCTGGGTGAATACCTACAGGAGGAAAAGAATTTTCATTAAAGATATTTAGCTGAAAATACATTTGGATTAGGAATAAGTTATGTTTTATAGATATATATTTTTTTTCTTTCCTCTTCTGTTAAAAAGGGTAAATTAACCTTTAGAAAAAAACTCCAAAAGGTTATGGTGGCTTCTGCATGACTTGGACTTCTTTATGAAGGTGCATCCCTTTCCAGGTGAGACTTTTGATTCAAGCAGAGGATGATATAGACATGACCATATGAGGTTGTACGTCTTGTGCTGTGCTGGAAATTGTGATTGATGCGATCCCTTCTGGCCTTCAAATGCGTATACTTTCAGAATATTTGTGTCAGTTTCATAAAAAAATCTATGTTTTTACTCACATGCCTCCAAATAAAGCCCTCATGGTTCATGTGCCATCACCCTGATTTCAGGACCCCTCTGTATTAGAAATGATGAGTTCACGATGATGCCTGGGTTTTGATTTGGCACTTTTTATCACTTGATGGACCAACACTTTTAACCCCAGAGCTCTTTACAACAAAGTGTGTGTGTGGCTGCCTCTTCCTTTTTCCTAATCTCCATGGGCAACTCCCCGATACAAACCACCAGCATGTTCCAGGTCCTGCTAAAAGCAATAGAAAGGGTCCCCTTTGGCTTCGGTGGCAGTAGTCTGATATTTTGCATGCCCACACTGCCTCTCCTGGTTCGACACCTGGAACCCTAGAGCTGTAGCTTCTGCCTTAGCCTACCCATTTCAGTACTGTGCTTTAGAGATTCTCACCTTCCCTTTGTCTTCTCTATCCTTCCTTGCTGGAGGATTCTGGGTTGATGAGTTGGTCACAAAGTCTCTTCTTCATCTGGCACTTGTAACTGAATTTAGGCAGATCAGAAATCCTCTCCTTGTTTGCTGGTGCTCTTTGCTCTGATGTACTTACAGTCTGGAGAAGGTACAGGTGGACTGGAGAGTGGAGGAAGCCATTGCCCCGAAGCCTGTCCTCAGCCTTTTTTGCTGTTACACAAGAGATGACAATTATCCTCTCTGGCTTTGGAAAAGAAGCTAGATAAAATGCAGAGATTATGAAGGGAGGCAGTCATATTACAACAATTCTGGGCAGCGAAATAATAGTTGTGGATGGAGTGAAAGGATGGTACAGTGCGATCCAAGGGCGCGCTGGTGCCAGCGCGAGTCTTTCCAGCCACACTCAAAAGAACTTTATGCAGCCCTTTGTGTGCTTACACATCGTGATATAAAAGATGAAGTCTTCCATAGACCAAAGTGGCCAGGATGTCGTTAGTGTTATCTTACACAGGGTTTCAGAGGAGACGGCATCCACTGTTTGCGGAGTTTGGACTGAGGAGCTCTATCAAAATCTGGTCCTTTTTTTTTTGGTGAAAGAATAAGCAATGGAGAGTGGCTGCCGCTCAAATGGAGCAGAGCTCCTTTCTGAGGGCTTCACATTCAATCTTTTCCCACCAGGACTTCAGAAAGTAATAGTGTTTTTAAAAAAAGTGACAAACACTTATTTCTGCATTTTTAATGCAGAAATAAGTGTAAAAATATAAAAAGAAATAAGTGTAAAAATGTAAAAACATTTTTAATGTTTTTATAATTGTAGTATTGTAGTGCTGTTTACTCAACCAATATGAGCCCAGCACTCTTGGCAAATACAGTGTGTGTGCGCCGAATTTACTCTTTGCAAAGCAGACTTTGCACACCACAGATGAAAACACTTCAGCCTGATTTAAATAGGAAATAAAAGGGATTGCATTTCTCTATTTCTTTGCAAGTTGGAAAAAAATAATTAAAGGCATTGTCTTCTTTCAGAGTTCAGATTTCATTTTCCTCAAGTGAAGTTGTGGTGGATAGATTTACAAAACCTCTATTCTTTTTTTTTTTTTTTTTTCCCTACAGATCTGCAAATTTCCTATCTTTAAAGTGTGCAGAATCAAAAAGAAAACAATAGAAACACAAAACTTTGAGTCAAAAGCTCCAAGCTGGCATGAAAAATGGCAAGAGCAATATCTGATCACTTCTTAATGCCAGTGTAACCATGAGATTGCTTTAAAATTAATTTCCTCTGAAATTCTGTTTTTTATTTATCAGGGTGAAACAAAGCGTAAACCAGAAAAGACATTTCTGAAACTTTTTACTGGACTGTTTAAAGCTATATCTGGAGACATACAGACTGTAATAGAAACACATAGACTGAATTGTTGTGTTTTACATTTTGGCATTTTTGCAAACTTCCATAATTATGTCATTTTAGTACATTAAAACAAACAGCAAGGAAATAGAAAATACTTCTTCCACAGCTGTGTTTACTACCTTCAACGTGTTTTTTTTTTCCTCATCCAGGCAACCAGTCTGAGATAAGAGGTTTCCCTGCTGTGTAACATGGCATAATCAGAAGCACACACAGCACCCACCTGGAGTATTCCAACATACAAGAGTAGTGGAAAATTAAAGCGGTAGAATGGAAAAGTCAATAGCTTTTTCCAGTGAGACACATTCGACATAGTAATAGACTTACTTTTTAAAATATGTGAATGTACAGAAGAACTCGGAGAGTCCCTTTGAGTGAAAATCCTCTTTATACAGGGGGAAAAATAAATTCAACCTTCCTTAAAGAAATCCAAATTTTAATTGAAAGGGTTTATAGCATATCCCCATCTCAGCATAATGTGAAACATGATTTTACGCCTTTTTGTGAGTTTGGGAAGCATGTTTTACACAAATAAAAGCCTTACAAGCTATTCCTAGTCAAAATGGAAATATTTTGTCAAAATTGCAAATACCTGAAGAATGTTATTTAGTCAAAATCAACAGCACCTTCAGACATTTTCTGTGGACTCTTTGAATATCTGTTTAGAAATGAAACAGGAACTTTTCTTCCCCCATCTCTATAGCAGAAACAAGTCACAAAATCATAGCAGAAAAGAGTATTTCCCTTGAATCTAGCAGTACTGCTTTCCAATTTTCAGCCATTGCTGATATAAAGTAATCACTTTTCAAAAATTCCAGGCATTTTATGTAGGATTTTATTTCACTGTTAAGTCTCATGGATCATTTAAAGAACTTATTTTGAATGATCACTTGGTAATTATTCTGAATGTGGTAGAAATCAGAAAGTCTGACAAATTTTTCAGGTCATGTAAAACATACATTTTCCTTGACCTGAAATTAAATATTTTACTTCAGCTTCGAGTGTTTCTTTATGATCTTTAGTTCTGTATAAAGGAAATGAAAAGAATTTTGTAATCACAGAAAGAAAATGTGTTGTAAAACATCAGCGTGGACTTTTTAGTCTTCCACACTATTTTGTTTTCTTTTCAGTACAGGTAATTGAAGATAAAATCTTCTTAACTCAAGTAATGGAACTTTTTCAGTAACCAAATCTATTTTTTTTTGTTAAAACTTTTTTACAATTTTTTTTGTTAAAAGACAACTTGGGGTCCAAAAAAAAAAAGAAAAGACATCACAACTCCCTTTTTTGTTTAAATCAAGCACTGGAGGATGGAGCTTAAGCCTTTAGAGCAGATAGGTGGAATCTCAGCAGCTGATATTTTTGGCAGCTTCTTTTATTTTGTTTGAAGGTTTTACCCATGATTATCTGATGCAGTCTGGTCGGTAAGCCTAATTCACATGGTCTTTCTCAGTGGGATGCAGCTCACTTATTTTAGCCACCTGAAATCCAGCACGTTTAGGTTCCATTGCTGAGGTGGAGAATGATGAATGTATCTTGAGGAGACATCACTCTCTCCTTGGAGAGACATGATGAGACAGCTGCATTACTACATACCTGATGCATTGGTTCTACCAAGAATACTGTCAAGATCAAGTATTTTGGATACCAGAGGATGATAGCGTAAGCACTGCAAGCTGTATTAATTTGAGTTGTCAGGAGGGCTTTCCAGACCATCTATAATACAGAGTATTTAGCACTGCAATTGCATGAAATCCGGGAGAACCACCAAGAACCTGGAGGTAAAGGTGATTTTGCTCTGTGTGTATGTGCCGTGAGTTTAACATTGGAGTCCTTAAACTGCTTGGTAACCAGAACATGAAGAGGGGAGCGATAGAGCGACTTTGGTGGGCATCTGGCCTCCAGCCAGGGTCAAACCACCACACGTGGTTATGACGTATGTGATGAGGACTTCATGAGGTGAATGCAGAGTATTACCGAGGCTTGGGAGGTCTGTGTTTTACTCCACGGTGCTAACCATTTCACCTCCCTGGTGGGTTGGCCCTGGCCAGCAACTAGGCATCTGTGCTGCCACTCAATCACTCCCTCACTCCTCTCACCCAGTGAGATAGTAGGAGAAATAGGAAGAGCAAAAGCAAGAAAACTGATGGGTCAAGATAAAGGCAGTTTACTAGGTGAAGGAAAGAGAAGAAAAGTCAGCAAGCAAAGCAAGGGCAGCCGCTCACCACCTCCCACAGGCAGATCCATGCCCATCCAGCTGCTGAACACAGGCTGCCTTGGAAGCCAGCTCTGTCCCTCCTTCTCCTTGGTGTTTGTTGCCAAGCGTAGTGTTACATGGGAATTTATAGGCACTTGTAACCATTATAATACAGAAAAAATATACTGGGATAGATTTTTTTTCCTACCTGTGATGTTTAGTGTGTGCTTACTTTAGGATGGTGTGCCAAATATGGAGATGTGGGTTTCCTCAAGGGGAATTACTGGATGAGAGGTAGTTTTCCTTTTCTCAGAAGAGAATTGACCGTCTCTTTCAGTGAATGATGCAATGAACCTTCCCATTCTGTTTCAGAAGAAACCTGGAGTTGTGACTACTTAAAAACCACTTCCTGTACCACAAAGCACCATTCCACTCACAGGGGCATTTATCGAGGAAATCAGCACAACTTCGTGATAAATCTGCTCAATTAAAAAGTGATGCAGCCGGCAGTTCCCTTTTAAGCTGTTTGAGCATTTCTGTCATAACAAACACTGTCCCCAAATTGTGGCACCCTTTCCTCTCACAAATTTTTGAGTAGTGCTGGAACACACTCTGATATGATTCCCTTTCATTTCTTACACCATTATGTCATTTTGTGGATTTGCACTGACAGCATTTCATTTCAACATCATTATAGCGTCTCAACTGACTTTCCACACTGAGCACACCAAGAGAGTTTTGTGATGATACTGTACTAAGAACAGTTAGAATGCAGAATAACTCTGCTGAAGAGTAATTATTATGCCTGAACACAATCAGGCTTTCTTGCTTAAATTTTCAGCTGTTGCAAAATTCGGTATTTTGTTTCTTTTAAAAAAGGACAAGAGGTTCAAGGTATAGGTAAAGCTGGAGGATGCAGAGCCTGGTGGCTGCACAGCCTGCCATTATGGCTACCAAAGGTGCGCACAGTGCTCACCAAGACTCAGAAGCCAGTCCACGATCTTCAGGCCCTCAGAAGTGAAGTGCCTGAGCTGGGTAGCGAGGTGCCTAGGTACCTCAGCTCCGGTCACAGGTCTGATCTGTCAGTGCTAGACCCATCTCTTAAGATGTGACAAGGTTTTTGTCTGGATGTGGTGGTCCCAACTGTGGAGGGAGCCTGGAGAAGTGAATTAGGTTCCCTGCCTAACTTTTGGTTAGGAGAGCCTGGTGGGACCTAGAGGGGTAAAGAAAGGCAACTGGAGGAAAAAGCTATGCAGAGGAATCCCAGGCAACAAGTCTTAGACAGGAGCCTCTCTCGGCTTCTGTGATGAAAAGGAACCGATCCCACCATAGATGCCCTTGCAATGACATCCACACAGGCCAGCAGAGTGGCCACTCCAGGATCACCCATCTCCTCGGCCACTGAGGAGCATCTCTGGTCCCCTGACCCCTGGTGCAAAACCTCCACTTAACTGTTCTCATGCTCAGATCTGCTCTGAGCAAGGAAGGAAACTCAAGCTCATGCACAATTACATAAAAAATTAAGGAATATTAAGGTAATGGCAGCTCCAACTACAGTAAACCTTGGATTTATCAAAAGGTGCAGGAAGTCTTCATTCATCTCCCTCATGGAAGCATGTTCCAACACAGGCTATTATTATGTCATCAAACACTATTTTTTAAAAATTGGAACATTTGTGTTGGCAAGGCTATCCAAGGCACGCTTAGGGAGTGAGATAGATCAGTGTTTTTACTGTCATTTTTAGATTAGCGATTCTCTCCTTTAGCCACTGCTTTTAGTACAACAAGTGGAGTCAGTCATTTCTTCATGCTCTTTCGCAGGCATGGGAATTTTCCAGTCTCTGGAGTATGTAAGTGCTTTCTAACCTTCATTACATTTTTCCTCAGGTGATACAAGGCGACGAATAATGTTACCTGTCCTGTTTGAGATGAAAAAACAAGACAGAGGAAACTTGCTGGAGCCCAGATTCAAGTCAGCTCTTTGGGCTCCCATATCCATCCTGCCTGTGTGTGGATGTCCTCAGGCAGATAGAAAACCAGGGCTCTATTTTCTTCTCCTTGACATTGTGCATATACTTGACAGTGTCACACTGCAGTGAAGTGGTAGCTTGCCTGAAAATAGTGTGTACCTAGAAGTAGAAAATGTCCTGATGTGCTTTTATTCAGTTAAGTACTCAGTTAAATGTGCCAGCAAGCCCTGGCGGTGTGGGACAAGGAGCAGGAGTGTGAGGAATTGGACGAGGAAGCACTGAGCTGGGAACACAGCTTTTCAAGGCAGTGGCTGCATGCTTCTTATTTTATATTTATGGCTCAGCTAATGGAGATAAAAAAAAGTTACCTGAGGGAAATTCTAATTTATCTTATTCCGATGACAAATCCCAAGTAAACATGGAGGTCTGGAAGCACAGCACTGGGAGCTGACCAGACCCAGTAGCATTTTTCTCCATGTGCTTTGGAGAGTGAGCAGCATTAAGATATATGCCGAGAGTGTGGAATTGCATGTGGGAAAATGGGTATATCCCTCATGAATATGGAGCCATTAGTAGTGTTAGGCTTATATTTTGTCATATTTTTTGAATAAGGGATGAGGTTAGAATATTATTAAAGATGAGTCTGTGCTCTGGGTAGCTCCTATATTTACAATTTATCTGTGAAACAGGAGGTGATGCTGCTGTGATCCTTCAACATGTCTCACGCATCTCACCGTTGAGGAAACTGCTGCCGTACCTAAGGGCTCCCACTGGGTGTCCTTCTGCTGGTCTAGAGGAAAGGTCTGGTGGTCTAGACAGCCAAAGGGGGCCTCAGTTACAGGTTGGACAGGGCTGTGGGAAACCTCATCTAGTAAAAGATGTCCCTGCAGGGAGATGGAGGTGATGATCTTTAAAGATCCCTTCCAACCCAAACCATTCTGTGATTCCTCCCCACGCAAGTCTCCTGGACCAGAAAGGGACTTTGGTGTTTTCGGTGAGCAACCAAGAGGATGAGTTACCTTCCTCATAACATTTCCCACTGGCATCATTTATCACAGCACAATCTTGGGTTATTCCTGAGCTAGAAAAGCTTGAGTGGAGAGAGAGACTCATGAGATGGAGCTTGTCTTTTCAAATCCAAGTCTGCGCCTCTCGGCTGCCTCACCCCAACACAGATGTGCTGCGCTCAGCCTCCAGAAAACCTGATACATGGCTTCATCTGCAGCCCCTTGCCAGCAAGCAAGATTTCCATTGACTTCACTCAGTTTTGTGGCTGGCCCCTGGGACTCAAAACACATTGCAGAAGACCAGTTCTCTGGTGAATCTGTCAAGGGTCCCGTGTTGTTCGAGCCAGCAGAACCTCGCTGGTTGCTGCCAGCAAGGAATTTGGCTCTACGTGCCAACTCTGGTGTGGATGTTGCAAGTTGACTTCACCCTCCGTTCATCTCGTGCTTCTTCTTTAGCTTGGGAAATGAGCTGTAATTACGAATGTAACTTTTTAGATATCAAAGCCCATTTAAATTCATTAAATTTATGGAATGATAGTTAAAAATAAAACGTAAAATTATGTCTCCTGATAAAAAATATGTCAGACTTTCTGGAAAACCTGACCTCTGGGATGACTGCCAAGTGTTTGCTTCTCTATTGCTACCATATTTTGACCTCAAATAGAACTTCCTAATTACATCACAAATATTATATCATGCAAATTAGGAAGCTGTTAACATAGTCCAGGATAAAATAGCTGAAAAATAACAGGCTGCAGCCACTTTTCATTACACTCTGAAGGTCTAAAAGGTTCTGAAGTATGAATCCCCAATTCTGCCTCTCTGAGTGCTGAAGCAGATTACCTCACAGCAAAGCAAGCCGGTTACTTAAAGAAGCTGTCTAATCCACAAGACATGATTTCTGTCCTCTCCTGTTGGCATCTTTTGTAATAGTTTATTACCAGTGATTTGTGTCCTGTTGAGTAAGCTGTGTTTGTATAACACCATTGGCACTACATTAGCTGAGACCAAGGGTATTTTGACTAGTTAGTCACAGCTATCAAATGCTCGGAACTTAATTTTCACTCTTTTCTTGGGAAGCATCTTTAACAAATGTTTTGCTGCGGGGTAGAAAAAACCCCACCCCACACCCTAAATAGTCAAAAGCATTGTTAGCAGGACTGGACATGCATTTGCAGCCAGACGAATGTGTTTGATGTGCTCTTGCGGTGGAAACACAATGACATCTACTGGCCAACGCAGATGGCTGTAGGAGCATCTGCAGGAGGACAACGCAAAGATGGGGCAGACTCGACTCTAGGAGGAAAGGGGATGTCGTCCTTCTGAAAGGAGAGATGGTCAATCACGAACATCCACGGGTATCTCAAGTGGTACAATGGAAATCGCAGAAAATATATGGGATTTTACTTATGTTTATTGTTTATTGTTAGCTGAAAAATAAACAAACTAACAAAACATGGGCCAAATCCTCTGAAGGTGCAAAGCCTCCCTTATTGTCTTCAGTATGAAAGGATGAAAGCTGGACTTCAGGGAATTCAAGCAACTTACATTAGGTGTAACCAGCTGAGATCCACAAACAAGATCCAAAATCCACGAAGGTGCCTGCTCTGCTCTTGAAAGAGAACTACATGCAAGCAGGGGTTTCTGATATCCAAAACCAATGTGGTCCTGATTTCTACACTGCTGTTAGTGCATTTTTCTCTTAACCTGATGCAATCTCTGTAAGTCTCGTGCAGAAAATTATACCTAATCAACCCCAAACACACGGTGCTCCAGCAGCAAGGTATTTCTCTTGCAAACAGTGTTATTAAAAATAAATGAAGGAGGCAATCAAAACATGTCTGTTTCTGAAAATGTGAATGCTAACAATAGCAAAGAGAATAAATTTCCTACCAGCTCACACTTCTCATGTTCAAAGTATATAATTTTGAAATCCCTTGTCTTCTATCAGCTCTGCTCCTATAATTTTTAGTTCTGTTGCCTCAACAAGATGATGCAGTTCAGTAGAACCAGCACCTCTGAAAATCATCATACTCACTTTCCAAAATGAGTAGCCTGTGCCAATTTACTCAGTGAGTGGCACTGGGTTAGCAATCTTACAGAGCTACAGAATCAGCATAGCATTCAGGAGAGGAAGATGCTGTGCTGGAACGAAGGCTTTGGCTCCAGTTCGTGAAAGCAAGTAGAGATGAGGGATACAGCATGGGATAGATCCAATCGAGAAGTGAACAAGCTTCTAAGTGGTGAGAAGAAAATCTAGGCTGTCCAAAAAAGGGGACAATATTGTGCACAGAATCAAGATCGGCAAATATGGGTGATGTGTTGATATAAAGCTCTGCATTGAAGGCGGTCACCATAATTCATGGAGACTGGAGGATGATTGCGTGCCGATTTTAGCAGGAAGTTAAGAATGTGCTCAAAGTGAAGCATCGTCTTGTAGGCTCTATTTATAACCTAAGCAAGCGGGTCCAAAACTGTAACACAATTTTGTGCATTACTCTCTATCTTAGATTTTATTTCGTAGAGAGCAGAAGAGGGAATGTGAGCAAACGTGAGCAAATGTGAGGGAATGTGAGCAAAGGGGCAGGGAATTGACCCTAACGTCACAATCCCACTCCTCAACAATGAGCTTTTCACAGTGCTGTTTGCAAGGAAGAAAAGGGGAAAGGGAGTAGACAGAAGAGAAAAGGCAAAACACAGAAAAGAAAAAAAAAAAAAACCAGTAAGGTGTTACTAGTTTAGTTTGTGATTATAAGGATCTAAAAATGGTCTTCCTTATAGCAAGAAAGAAAAGAAAGCTGTGATAAAAATAATCTAACAGTCAGAATATTACAGAAAGTTCTTACCAGCACATACAGCAGATGTATCCTCTGTACAACGGTTTAGACTTTCCCTGCAGAGGATGCAGGGATGCTGGCAATGGGACAGCTGTGGGCTGGATTTCCCTCCGCAAATAATTTCAGAACATCAGAATCAGCATTTGATTCCTGACTGGCAGCATTCAGGATGCAGGACAAAACAGGAATGTGTGGATCTGCAAAGCTGCTTGTTTGGGTACGACATCTTGGGTTTTGGTGCTGAATGGCTATATTGTGTAGTGGAAAAAAACAAGCAACCAAGAGCAAGAAAATGTCTTCCATATTTTCCGATATGTGTAACGTATTTAAACAGGGCTTTTATGGGGTGTGTACTTTTGTGTTAAACACAGTGATGTCTAATAATGAATAAAAAATAAATTCGATGCAGATTTCTAGACTTCTGTCCTGTGTTACCAAACCACCCATTACTTCTGCAATGGGCCATGTATGTTACTGTTTTCTTATTGCAGTAATCAACCGAGATGCATCCCAAAACTCTCGTGTCTCCATTTAGTGCTAATATAAATCTTCTGCCCTTTATGTTGGCAAGTGGGTTCACATGTGTATGTGTCCACATGTGTGCTCCACAATAATTTAAGGTAATAATAATCAAACAGCCTCTGGAGTCTGCCCAGTTATTCTCTTCCCTTGTTTGATTTTTTTTCCCATGAAGTTGGTTACATAGGAACTGTTAAGAAAAATATTTGTTCAGATAATAAAGCGTGGGGAGAGGTTTTGTTTTATTTTTACAATTTATTTTTGTAATCCAAACACCAAAAATCTGCTGAGTCTTTTGATCAGCAAGAAGACAGTCATTGGTAACCTTTACTCTCTCCAAAAAGCATTGTGTTGCCTGGGTTATTTATTTAAAAGGACACCATGACGTCAAACTAGGACCTAAAGATAGTAATTCTAAACAGTTTTGTTTTTTTTTTTTTAACAAACTGAAGACATGTGGAGATATTTCTATGTTTATCATTTCCAGTGGATACAGGGGATTTTGGTGCATCCCTATTACAAATAAACATCTTCCACTTGCATTGGACAATGCATCCCATGCTCATGCATGGGAGTCGGGAGAGAAAATAATGAGAAATTTGTTACTTAAATCTGAAACTAATCCACCCATTCTGTTTGACTGAGTTGGGAGAATGCAGTTAAATACCTGGCAAAATACTTGCAGAGAGGCAGTTAAAATCTTGGAAAAAAATGGAGATGGAAGAGTATTTGTCCTCAGGTGTGCCAGTTCTTTGCCATTTCCAGTTAAAGAGTGTGGAAGGGTCTTTGACATCAATTTTTGTCTCCTGGACTTCAATGCAAAGGTCTGCTTGCATATGTGGGTGCATGAAGATGTTTCTTCTTCCCATTGGAGTGTAGAGATGACCCAGAGCCCTTCACACACATGGAGTTGTAGTCTCCTTCCAGGCCCGTTTCACAAGCGAGAAGGTGTTACTCATCCTGTGGGTGCATCTCACTGTGAGATATCCTGGAAGAATCTGCTTTTTGGGAGCACATTGATGTGCTCCCAAAAAGCACATCAATGGTGCCCAATTAAGTGACCTAACAACAGCCTATGCTGTTGTTAGGTCACTTAATTCAGACACCAGAAGTGATGAACACTTTGTTTCTGGCTTTACAACTTCTGTCAAAACACAGAACTCCTCTCCTTGCAAAACTGGGCATGAGAACCACCCAAGTGAGGGGTGAGGCCAGGAGAAGGAGGTGAGGATGCTGAGGCTGCTCCTGCTTTGACCTCTCATTGGCCCTGTGTAAATCTCTTCTTTTTCTTCAGCAAGCAGGCAAAAAAATGCGACACTCACCATGGAAGGGTTGATTACTAGGTAGTGAATGAGCAAATTGTGGAATGGGTAAATGGCATCGCCAAGCTAATTATTCTTAGCAGCTTTTATTCCTCACCTCATTTTAACCATGCTTTCTTGCCCTATGGTGGCACTCAGCTGCCTTACTAGAGTCCTGCAGTGCGGCAGCACTGAGATTTGACTTACCACCTTCTGGAGGTGAATGGAACGGAACATAAAACTTCTTTTTTTTTTTTTTTTTTTGGCTAAACGAGCAAACACAAGCAGCCAAATCTGGCCCTTTCCTATCCCTCTCCACCCTGAAAAGGCCGACCAGAGAACGGAATAGGATGCATATAAAATATCCTTAAACCTGTAAGCATCTCCCGGTAGGTGGTGTTCAAATGACTTTTGAATGTTTCAGCATATCTTTAAGTTCTCTTTGATTCTTCTGAGGTTATATGGGTGGTTACTGGCAGAATTATACAAATACAGTCTTCACAGCTCAGCAATCCTTGGATCCAGATTTGGAGTTCAATGTGGGTGGCATAGGAGTAAATGCCAATAAGAAGGCTAGGACAGGGTTGTTACTTACAGAAACTAAATGACTCAGTATAGAGCCTTTGCAAGCTGCAATTAAAGAGCCAGAAGAATATTTTGTAACTACTAAAGTGTAAGGGGGAAACCTCGGGTTTTTGTAATGCTCTTTTATTTTCCCTCTTTAATGAATGTTTTAATCTTGCCTTAAGACATATTTCTGTTACTCGGCGTCAGAGACAATCAGTATCTTTCAAGTCTTTTGCTGCTAGGGGCATTGCAACTCTACTGCGGGAACATCTCCCAGTTCATTTTAGGGTTAAGACTTCAAATCTCAATACCTGCATGTTCCTTTGTCTACAGTGTACGCAGGAGGAATTTACTAAACTTCCCCACAGACTTCACATTGGTTTTGTATAGGTAACTCATCACATGGGCACAAGGTATTGCCCAGTAAGTTTTTAATCTACACCTTGATGCAGTGTAGATTAATACGAAGTTGTGCAAACTTCAGAGACAGTATGAGCTACTGGCTAAAGTACTGAGCTGAGACCCAGGGAAGTCTGAAGTCTCTGTCACTGTCTTAATGCTGGGTTTGTGGGTTGTCTGATTCTCAAGTTTCCCATCTCTTGAATGGGGATGTAGTACTCATAGGCAATCTTGATGTAGCTGAAGGCACATTTTAAAATGAAAGCACATAAAGCAATCGGTGAGTATGATAAAAACAGGTATATTCATATATATGCACACACTACTGTTGTGGCACATCTATTCTTTTGATTGTGCAACAGCACATGTATCATACAGACAATAGCTGAGCAGGAATTGAAAGCATGTACTAAGAGCAAGAAAAAATGTATTTGTTCCACAATCAGAAAAGCATTTTTTTTACTTTGTTTTACCCTTTTTCTAATCAATCAGTAGGGTTAAATATTTCTAAACTGGCTTTTTACTAAACTTCAGTGGCGTCAGTTTGGTCAGCTGCAAAGCTGAGCTCAGGACCAGACTGTAATGTACACATATTTCATGGAATCCATATCTTCAGATTTCTCTGAGCTGTTTATGAACAACCCCCCATGCCCGAAGAACCAAGAATTCCTATAAGCAGTTTCACAGAGAGAGAAGAATTACCCCAAATTTGCACCATGAACTGTCCTGCAATCATTGTCATGGCTGAGTTTTCAAGACCATCATCATCATATGCCAGTGGATTTCAGAGCACATTAAATGCAGTCCTCCTGGGAAGGTTGAAAAGAAGGGGTATTATCTGAAGACCTGCTAGACCAACTGACTTCAGACCTGCATGGATAATGTTGCCCTTGGCTCTGATGAGGTATAACAATTTTCAAAACATGTTGGAGATGCCTGTGGATTTGAGAACACTTTGAAATCCAGGTCTTAAATGAGAAGTTTTGCTCCCAGGGCATCACTTTGAAAATGGAGTGCAGGAAGACAGTAAATGAGTCATAGCAAAGCCCCCTGGAAGCTGTGAAGAGCACAGTTTTTGATATATGAGGCTGAACAACATAAGGGATACAGTTCTTTTCCTTTTGAAGAATTTCTGAAGTATTGATCCCCTCCAGTACAGCTGATGGTATGCTTGTGCTCCTCCATGCATAAAATTTAAAAAATGTTCTCTCAAAGACAGTAAGACAGGTATTGATGATGGGATACTTTCTTAAAGGTGGGCTTTGTTTTGGGTGTCTATTTCTTAAACAAATTTGAAATACTGAAATACAGACTGTACCCTAGACCTGGATGGTGTTCTCTAATTTCAAATGTGATAAGGGAAATGTAACAGGAAAATTAAAGCTCAGAGAAAATTGTCTGTCCTACAGAAGGCTGTTTTTCAGCATAAGCTCCAGGAGTACATCAATGTAAACACTTTGCTTTCAAGACTCATTGTTTTAAAAACAGACATTATTTTTTCTACTCTATTTATATAAAATGTTATAATTTACATATGGTGAAAAAAAAAAAGAGACTAAATGATGCTATGGCACTTTGTACTTGCCACGTCTCATCAGTGGAAAGTCTCCAACTTTTCTCTTGTGAAGAGATTGTGACCATGCTACTACCTAACATGTTAGACTGAAACAGTTAATATTTTTTTCCTTACAGCTTGCTTTTGCTGTGGAAGGGCTTTGTGTTCTCTGTAGCACCTGGAACTGCTACTGCTCCACAGCATACACGAACAAAATATCATTCAACATCTTGGTGTGAAATCAAAGAAGCAAAAAACCCAAATGCCACTTTCACAAATCAGTGAGGAGTTTGTGACCACTAACTAACTTGTTTTTCAGTCTAAAAATTATTCCTGTGGCACCTTGTAAATAACTTTTGTTTTGGTTAATGCAAAGCTGTAATTCACAAGGCAAACAGCAATAAACTCATTATTAAAACCCATATTTCACAGATGTGATCATTTCAATGCAAAGAAATGCAGCATGTCTTTTGATCCTGACTTCAGGTGGTTTGGGAAGGGGGCGGAGGGAGAAACTGATGAACAGTGATAGCGCTGTTGGATGAAATGCGTTTAAGGAACCTTGAGTGTTTATGCTACAGCTACCCTTTTTTCATGTGGTGTCCTATAGTTCCATCCTGAATCTCAACTATTAATATGTGATGTTATATCAAGAAGCCACAAAGGAAAATCCTGACTATCAAGCAATGTAACCCCAAATATTACCAGATCCAGTGAATAATAAACCCAGGGTGAGTAACCGTCCAGGTACCCCCCAGCTTGCAGCCTGCTGCCGAATTTCAGGGTAGGGAACACGACAAACAAACACAAGCAGTTACAGAGCTGCACAGTTTTGGTTGGACTTGTTTTCCTGACTGATTACCATATCAGAAACTGGATAGGGCCAAGAGATCCAAAGCTTCACATCAAAGGGGATGCCCAAGTGTTTCAGTGCAAGGCCAGTTCCCGTAACTGGCCAGTGTGTTAGACTGTCCTGGTCAGACTGGATGCCTTCAGAGGGATATCAAAGGGCTGGGAAGAGCCTGAGATGGGACATATCCTTTGCTGATCACATGCTGTTTATGCCAAGATGATGAATGACATTGGGTTATGTGTGCTTCATTTTAAACAGCAGACAACAATCCAGATTCGTGAAACATTAAGACTTTTACAGCAAAGCCTTGAACCCAAAACCTGTATCCTCTGAGGAAGCTAAAAGGAGACATCCAAACACCCTCAAACAATGACAAAATTAATGTTTGACTTGAAATATTGCATCTCAGCCCTGATTTCTGCTCTGAAGCATGCAAAGAAGCGTGCACTTCCAATGACCAGAGCAGTCAAATACTCCGTTTCTCTCCCAGTGGAAGGGTATGGGCTGTCATACCAGAATGACCCATATGGGTCACTCTTCACTTGTGGCATATGGTCCATGTATCTTAAAAAAATAAAACCAAGAAGTGTTTTCCAATTGATCTGGGGTTGGTTTACTCAGTGGAGGGAGGGAGAAAGAGAAAGTCGTGTCTTCTTCCCAGTCCCCTTTGCCACAGTACTGCTGCCAAAACTGAAGCAGCCACACAGAGAGCTGAGGAAACTTTTAAAACTTAATTAGGGAAGAAAGCAAACAAAATAATACTATAGTGTGTTTACTTAGAGCTGCAATGCTGCCAGAGAAACCACATAGCTTGCATTTGTAAGCTATGCTTTTCATATAAAACATATTTAATTAAAACAGGAGACAGGACAACAAGCTTTCTTCTAACTTTGTTTAAACACATGTTTATGTTGTGTTTTAAATTCCCTTTGGGTTAATGTGAAGCTGGGCTAAAAAGCTTAGAAGTGAGGAAGCCTAGACAGTTTTATACCCTGGGTTTAGACTGGAGGGGTGATGGCATGTCATCTGGAGCTCCCAGGATCCATGGATGCTATTGTGGGGAAGGGGTTCACTTGTGCTCTCCTCCTGACACCCTAAAACATGGTTTTGCATTCACATATATATGGTCTTTTCTCCAGCTTTTAAAAATATTAGTTTAATTAGCTTGGCCAGCTTCTCCCTTCTTCTGGTACAACCATCTCCCTCTTTCACAATCATCAGCATAACAATTTCTGTGCTCTTTTTGTGTTCTTCTGGAAGGAATTTTAATGGATTTGTGGAAGCATATTTACACAGCTTACATGCTTAGGTTTTACAATGAAAAAACAGGAAAACAAAGCCATGAATGGCACACACTGTATATTATATTGTATTTAAAATAACAAGAAATGTTCTTTCAAACTGTAACTTTTGTGACTTAACAGGAGAATATTGCACCTTTTATAGATTTTTAATGTGGTTGAACAGAACAGCACATGTGGCAGAGCAACTAAGTGGATTAATAGTGTGTTTACCAAAAAGATTGTTCATAAAAGGAGAAGACACACACAGTGATTCCAAATATTGACTTTTTTCAATTGCTGTTTGAATTTTCAAAAGTAGAATAATGGTTTTGCATTTTGGGTTTATGTGGCAAGTTTTGGTGGGTGGGTGGGGGACACACGGATGGACTACAGGGGTGTCTCCTGTGAGAAGCTGCTAGAAGCTTCCCCTAGGTCCAACAGAGTCAATGCCAGTTGGCTCCAAGATTGATGTGCTGCTGGACAAGGTCAGCCCATCAACCATAGTGGTAGTGCCTCTGGGGTAACACAGTTAAGAAGTGTGGGGAGAAACCTGCTATGCAACAGCAGCCAGAAGAGAGGAGTGAGGAGATGTGAGAGCATCAAGTCTGCAGACACCAAGGCCTGTGAAAAAGTGGGAGGAGGAGGTGCTCTAGGTCCTGGAGCAGACATTGCCTTGCAGCTGGTGGAGAAGAGCATGGTGAGGCAGGCTGTCCCCTTGCAGCCCATGGAGGATAATGAAGGAGCAGAGATTCCACCTGCAGCCCATGGAGGACCCCATGGTGGAGCAGGTGGAGGCACAGGAAGGAGGCTGTGACCCTGTGGGGCTCCTGTTTTGCTTGGCAATAAATTAGATTTTTTTTTCCTAAGTTGAGTTTGTTTTGCCCATGATGGTAATTACCAAATGATCTCTCCCTGCTCTTATCTCAACCCATGAGCCTCTAGTTATAATTTCTCACACTTGTCCAGTTGAGGAGGGGAGTGATAAAGCAGCTTTGGTGGGCATATGGCCTCTAGCCAGGGTCAACCCACCACAGTTTGTAATATAGGCAATCTTTTGGGTGTTTTCTTAGAACACTGAAAACATTCAAGCTTAAGGACAAAAAAGATTTCCAGCTCACAGTCTGCTTTGGCACCATGGCCTATAAATGAAGGTGTAGGATTTTTCCTCTAAAAATATCTTACCTGTCATTACACTGAGTTTTGATGCTCTTTAATCACTCTTGCAGAAAGTTTCAGATGAATAGTAGATGTTTCTGAAATTGAGATTAACCTTCACAGGTTCTTTGTGATCCTTCTCCCTTTCTTTCACAACCATCTACCTGAGAAGTGCTGGTGCCCCAGTGCTTCACAAACTGGCGTTGGACTAGGGAGAGGACAGTTGCGGAGAGAAACATGAGGAGATGGTGAGCAGGTGGGTCCACATACGAGCCTGGCACTCCTCTGGTGTGAAGCTGCTGACACTTGACTCACTGCAAAGCTCTGCTTGCACATGTTCAAGCAGGAACTTGATAGAGTTTGGCAGCTACATTCTCTGAAGATTTCCAATACGCTTGGCATCTTTCAAGTCTGCAGGAAACAAGCAGAGCTTCCTCAGGAACTGCTTCTTTTGACTGTCAAAAAATGTGTTTTGAGTGATACAGATTATATACTTCAGATGAAAGAACAAGAAATCCTGCAATGAATGAGCAGCTCAAGCATAAACTGAACCAAAGCAGAACTTCTTTTTAATGTCCAAAAACTATCACTGTGCCAAGCATGCAACTGACTGAAGTCCAGAAACAGCTGGCTGTCTCTACCTTCCAAAAATCATCATATACTTTATTTATTTCATAAGAAATATTTTCTATTATTTGGCTTCATCCTACTCTGGAGTGCAGACATGAGCACCTGAAGCCATCTGGGTGAGTTACACCTAATGGCATTTATTATGGCATCTTTATTTTCCTCATGAAAACAGAGCTTTTAAATTCACATTGCTTGTCCTGCTCTCACTGCTTCTGACCAGCCTGGGGCACACCAAGCACAGTCTTGTGCGAAGAATCACACAGTCATAGACTGTTAGGGGTTGGAAGGGATCTCTGGAGATCATCTAGTCCAATCCCCCTGCCAGAGCAGGATCACCTACAGAAGGCTGCACAGGAATGTTTCCAGGCAGGTTTTGAATGTCTCCGAAGAAGGAGATGCCACAACCTCTCTGGGCAGCCTGTTCCAGTCCTCTGTCACCCTCACAGTAAAGTTCCTCCTCATGTTTAGGTGAAACTTCCTATATTTCAGTTTATGTTTGTTGCCTCTCATTCAGTCACTGGGCACCACTGAAAAAAATATGGATCCCATCCTCCTGATACCCCCAAGTATTTATAAATATTGGTAAGATTCGCCCCTTCAGACTATTTCCTAGGCTAAAAAGTCCCAAGTCCCTCAGCCTCTTTTCGTAAGAGAGATGTTCTAGTTTCATAATATCTTTTTGGCCCTTTTTTGTACCCTCAAGAATCCTGGTTTCACCTGGGCCAGGCATGAACAAGCAGTTATATCTGCAGTCATCTTCATCAGCCTGTATTACTCCAAGCCCTGGGGGAAGAGCAGTTCCATGTGTCAGCAGCATCCATGTGTAACAGTTTGTATGTCCAACCTTTCTGCTTAGACTGATGTTGCTCCTGTTGAACCAAGGACAAAATTCTACTCTGACAGCGACAGGATCATCCATGGATCTCCCAATTAGCCACAGCTTTTTAAAAGTCATTTATGAAACTACTCATTTTGCAGTTGTTTCCCACAAAGAAGGAATAATTCCATGTCCTTTTACTTTATAAGGTACACTGGAAGATGACACAGAATATTTAGCAGGCAATTTGCGCCATCATAACAGATCTTTGGCTTGCCTTCTGAATCGGAAAAGTCTGCCTTGGTCTGGAGTAGAATGAAAAAAGGAACTGCCTTGAATCTATGTGAATATACAAGAAGCTTATTAAAAACTTCATCATTCTAAAGTAAGAGATGCAGTTTTGTCATGGTCTGTACAATACAAAAATAGGAAACATAGGGCAGGACTATATGCACTTTTTTACTACTATTATTTTTTAATAGCAGGAAATTAGACTGTACTTTAACATTTTCCTGCAGTTTAGAGAGGAAGATTGCAGAATATCCTGGGTTTTTAACAGCTGACAATACAGTTTAGCTTCGTCAGGACTACCAAGGGTTCTGGAAAGGAGTATCACGTCATTGCATTCTATATTTAATCATTTATTTTGATTCACAAAAAGAACTCCTCTCAGGATGCTCTTGATAATTTTAAAAATTACAGCAATTATAACAGCTCAATAAATACTTCAACTTCATCTTCTTTAGTTAACATATTACTGATTAAAAAAACCAAAACAACAAACGCATAAAAAAATCCATGGAAATATTCCTTCTGCCTTCCTGTATTTGGAGTTAGGATTGTGGCAAACAACATGTCCACTCTGGCAGATCCACAGTCAAACCCTGTCTTCTACATTTTACTGATTTGCTGCCATCTCAGAAGGATTGGTAAGCAACCGGAGCACTTTGCATCTGTGCTTTACCATTTCTTGTGCATCCTCAGGAAAAGACTGAGCAGTGAGATATAAAGATTTAATATAGTGGCTAAGCACCTCAGCCTGCTTTTGTGCTGCCCCATGATGGAGCTGATACTGCCTCTCCAGACCCAAAGGCACTAGGGAGCATGACACAGAGATATTCTGCTACCTTTGTAGGATCCACTCAGATTTCAGCATAACTAACACTGAACCAGCACTCAAAAGCCCAGTTGGATACAGAGGAATCCTTTATGGGGGTATCTAAATCACATATACCCAGTGCATCCTTCCGTTGGCAGCTGAAAAGAAATGGGGATAAATCACCTCCACTTGCCTAAAAGGGGTGGGTTGCATCCCCCTCCCGAGGTGCTGTTTCTTTGGTGCAAGCTGAGAAGCCTCTCAGGCTATGGAGCACTGGGGGTCTCAGCACAGATGCCACAGTGCCCTGCACAGAAGTAGTGCTGCTCAATAAATAGCTCAATGAACTTACAGGTCTATCTGCAGCTCTGTGGGAAATTTACTGGCAAATTCCTCATTTCTCTGGTGTTACCTAGGGAAGGTGCAAGGAGGAGGCTCAAGACCCACAGCTGAAGCAGCCCAGCAGTGCACAGATGCTGTGGGAATCTGTGGTGGTTTTGCAGGGTGGCTTCTTTAAGAAGCAGCTAGAAGCTTCTTTGAGATCCAACAGCTGGGCCAACCAGCAGGGCTCCCAAGGCCAAACTCCCAAACCCTATTACTGACAAGGTCGGCTGGGCCAATCAGTGCCGGTCACAGGCCTCTGGGAATCACATTTTAGAGGGAGAAAAACACAAACAGCTGCATTTTGACACCAGAGAAGGGAGTGAGAAGATGTGAGAAACTTTACAGACACCAAGGTCACTGAAGAAGGGGGGGAGGAGGTGCTGAGACAAGATTCCCTGCAGCCTGTGAAGGACAAAGAGACCCCACTTGCAACCTGTGGAGAGGCACCTGGGCCAGGCAGGAGCCCACCATGAAGCAAGTGGAGGAATATGGAAGAATCTGTGACCTACACTGGAGCAAGCCTTTGGCAGCACCTGCAGCTCATGCAGAGAGATAAGAGACGGAGAGAGAGGCCCACTCTGGAGCAGGTTTGCTGGTGGTGGGCTTTTGACTCTGTGGGGGACCAGGCTGGGGCCAGCAGTCTGGGACTGAGAGATATTCAATGAGTTTATAGAAGTGACCCATGCTGGGGCAGTTGGTGAAGAGTCGAGGCCCTGTGGGAGAGGACTTGTGGAGGAGTTTGTGGAGGACTGTCTCCTGTAGGTGGAACTCCACGCTTGCGCAGGGGAAGAGTGTGAGAAAGTGAGAAATGCCCCCACCAAGAAGAAGAACAGCTCATGAGGAACTGACCCAAGACTGAAGCCTCCATTCTCTATTTCCCCTCCTTCCCCGGTGCCACCCTGGAGAGGAGAAAATTATGAATAAAGTTCAGTCTGCAAAGAAGGGAGGGGAAGGGGGTGGTGTTTTAAGAGCTGTTTGTACTTCTCATTATCCAACTCACAAGTTGGTCACAGGTTGCACCACAGGAGGTTCCTCACTGATGTGAGAAAGCACTTCTTCCCGGTGAGGTTGATGGAGCACTGGAACAGGCTGCCCAGGGGAGTTGTGGAGTTTCCTCCTATGGAGATATTCAAGACCCATCTGGATGCCTACCTGTGTGACCTCCTTCAGGGAACCTGCTTTGGCAGGGGAGTTGGACTCGATGATCTCTCGAGGTCCCTTCCAACCCCTACAGTTCTGTGATTCTGTGTGACTCTGGTTTCTCTGTCTGTGTTGTGTAGTGTAATAAATTAGAGAGGAAATAAATTTCCTTTCTTCTGTGTTGAGTCTGTTTTGCCCGTGAAACTAATTGCAGAATGATCCCTCCCTGTCCTTATCTCTACTCCAAAGCCTCTCAATAGATATTTTCTCCCCCGCCCAGCTGAAGAGGGGAGTGATAGAGCGACTTTGGTGGGCATCTAGCCTCCAGCCAGGGTCAAGCCAGCACAGAATCCTCCTCCTCCAGGGAAGGAACCAACTGCCCCAGAGGACTGGGAAAATGGGTTTTGGTCACTGTGGACAGAAAGACAAGGTGTAAAAAATGTTGAAGGTCATGCCCTGGTTAGCATGGGAGCCACAAAGCAAGTGCCCAGTAGAGGGCTGAGGCAGCCCACTAAAGTAGAAACTGCACAGGATGGATGGGTAGAGCAAGGAGAAAGCTGTACACCTGCAGCCCAAGTGGTCATTATATAATGCACCCTGGGATGGAGCCATGCAATTCCATCACTGCAAATAAAGCTGCTAAGTTTTTTAATCAAACTTTTAAAAATTTGAATATATTGAAGGGTGCAGGGGTAGACAAAATGCATTAACTCCAGAAGCCCTTCCTCAAAGATATCTCTGCAAAAATACAGTTTGAAAACAGCCAAACAAATAATTGAGGATCAGGCCTCCCCTGCCAGGGCCTGTCTGCCCACCCTGAGAGTATCACAGGCACTAAGAGAGCTGGAAGCTGCCAGTGAGAAAAAAAAAAAAGTGAAACTACAACCTTTTTCTTTTATTTCATTAACTTCTGTGCTACCGGGAACTTCAGTTTTCAATCACTGAATCACTTGGGAGAATAAATAAACATCAAGAAATACTAATGAGCTGAACAGTCTGTAGTCTGGTCTTTTGTTTCCTGCTCATGTATGATGACTTGGGCAGTACATTCCTATGGCACTTCGGAGTATCCTGGAAAAAGCTTAAAGCTCCCTGGGCATATGGACGTTTCCTTTTTGTTTTGAAGCATTAATGATTTGACTGGCTGGAAGGAGCTTAACATGCACCCGCGATGAGACAGGACTTTGGCCACCGCTGCCACCGCCTAATTTTCAGAATTTTTTTTTCCCCCACATCCACAACTGCTGACATTTGAATTTTTTTCCATGTGGGTGGGTTGGATGTGATCTTAAACGGCTTTATGGAGAGCTGGGAAACTGCAGCTCGGGAAAACACAAAGTGGGAGCTCGGTGATGACAACGCGGTGGCTCTCACCCACACTCTGAAGTGCAGACAAATCACATTTAAACTCATGAATCTCGGATTTAATGACATCTTCCGCAGCAAACTGAACCCCGGTATAAAGTGCACGGCTCTACTTTCTGCCACATCAACCAGAGGTTTAGTTCAGAGACGCTCTGGGCCCCGAAGCCGACGAGCGGTATTTCCCTCCGCTGCCGCCCATCCCCGGACCAGCGCTCGGCGCCCTCGCCCCGCCCCCCGTGCGGCTGCTTCAGGCCTCCGCGGGGCCCAGTTTCACCAGCGCCATGGCGGGCGGCGCGGTGGGTTTGTACCGGCGGATCCTGGCGCTGCACCGGGCGCTGCCCGCCGCCCTGCGGGCGCTGGGAGACAGCTACGTGAAGGAGGAGTTTAGGAAGCACAAGGCCGCCGGGCCCGCCGAGGCCCAGCGTTTCCTGCGGGAATGGGAGGCAAGTGCCCACCGCCCCGCGGGGCTCTGACGAGGGGGCGCCGCCTCTCGCGCCGCAGGCCCGTCGGGTGGCTCCGAGCCTGGCACTCGCTGCCGGCCGGCGCCGCCGCCTTCGCCTGCCTCTCCCGGTCGGGATCGGCGGGGG
>VXBZ01002386.1:43803-115441 GCA_013399135.1 Heliornis fulica
CCAGCTGCCCGCCCCGGTGAGGAGGAGCGGCCTCTCGCAAACCGCAGCCTAGCTCGGCGTCTGCCAGCCTGGCTGTTCCCTGCCAGCAGCCGCTCGCGTTGGTTAAGGATGTAGGTGCCGTAGCGAGCGAGGCAGGAAATGCCTGTTGGCTCCCTCGCCGCTAAGTCCCCCTGGGGTGACGATTGCTGGTGCGTGTGCTCGGAGGGCAAACTGGGAGCAGAGTGTAACATTGCTTGTTGCGGTGCAGGCTGTCCTGTGCAGGGCTTGTCTCATCTCTGTGCGGTCCTGACAGCTCTGAGCACGCAAGGGCAGCGATTACACCGGTAGCTATATATACATACATACATACACAAAAATACCTCTGTGATTTATAATAATGCATTATATGAAACGTGTGTATATATAACTAGATACATAACTAATTGTATAATTAGCTAAATGCGTAGGTATAAATAGCTTCCCCACGAGCATGTATTTAAGTTTGAGTGACATTTTTTCAGAGTGGAAAGCTCCACTGTGAGCATTTGGCTCTCTACTCACCCCTCATCCCATGAGGATTTGTGTCTCCGCTCACCCCTGCACCTCTCCTCCTGAATGCAGTGGCTGGGACAGGAAAGTGGGGCTCTCACAAGAGATTAGTAACAAGCTTCAGGAACAGCAGAGGAGGGAGACTCTTGAGAGGCCTTCCTCATGTGCCTGACCTCCAGCAGATGCTAGCATATTCACAGACCCCCAAAATCCACACAAATGGTAAAGATGCTTCACAGACAATGACATTTCAATTACAGTGCGAAATCACCTGTGAGACACAGATCTATGGACAAGCTTCCCAGTAATGTTCACTCTCACTGAACTACTGGTTTGGTAGTATTTTCAAATCTCAAAACTATTTTCCTTTCTGTGGAAGGAAATTGAATTTTCTAATGTGGAAGCTGGTGGTGTCCAGTGCTTCCTCATTAACTGACAGAAGAGTAACAGGTGGAGATGTGACCCATCTCTTCTACCTACGTCTTCTACCTGCTATAGCTGAAACCTTGGGGGTGAAGCATCAACATTATCCTTGCACTGGGGTGTTAGGAGGCATCAGGGAGAAAACTGCTGTTCTCATCAGAGGAAAGGAATAAATTTTAATTGCCTCTTGCCAACTGCTGGATCCTGAAATTGGGAAAATTTGTATCTGCCTCTGAGACACCTGATGATACTGTAATTCTCAATTGCCGTTTGCTTGATATTGCCAAAATGTTTTCACGTCGCTGCTTCCAATTTGAACGTGATTTGAAAAGACAGGTTGCCGGTTACTATTTTCAGTGCTAAAAATCTTCCTTAAAACAGTTTTAGAAAAGGAAGAAAGTTTTCACACTGAAATATCTTTAGCCGTTTCTATGAAGTAAACAAATTTTGAAACGGAGAAATATTTTCACTATCTTTCAAAAACAGATTATAGGGAAAACTGGACAAAAATTAGACTACAAGGAGCAGAAGTCAAATTTCAAAACCTGACATTTACTGCTACTAGCTGTGATATGTTCAAGGAAAGGAAAACACTAACTTTTAAAAGTGTATATTTAAAGAACTCTGCAAGTACGTCTTCTATCAAGATGCTGGAAAATATTAGCACATTTAATGTGTCTTTTCCTCATCTTTAATTTTTGTTTTGTTTTGGGTTTTTTTTCTCCCTCAAATAATAACCTGTTTCACAGGTGGAATTTAAAGCAGACTTACATGTTTTTGGTCTGTGACACTCGCTCTGCATTGTGTGCTGTGCTGTTGTTCCCAGACCCTTGAAGACTCAAACTAAGAAACTGAGGAAGGTGGACTGTAGACAACTTGGATTAGATAACAGAAGAGGAGGTTGAAATTCATGTTGGAGCCCAGTTTGCACCCTCCCTGGGCAGCATGACATTCTTTTAATGAGAAATAGGCTGAAGGCTCTAGAATGGTTCTTGCTTATCAGCACCTGTGATGCGCCCAGTTGGTGGATCACACAGATAGCAATGCATGAAGCTGTGATACGCTGCTTCACATACATGAACCTTAACTGTGCATTTTGTCTCCATATCTATTTTTATGATTTTACTAAACCAAGTCACTATTAGTTAATACAAAATGTTTATATTTCCTGTTACATTTTAGCCATTTTTAGGGGAAAAAATAGAAAGTTACAGCCCTGTTAACAGTATTTTGGCATGTTGCATGTTTTAAGCACTTTTCTTCCCCACTTGGTTGTTCATTAAGATAGTTGTTTATCTTACTGGATGCACTATAATGTTGTCAATATTCAACTTCCACCTGTAAAAGTCCTTTCCTCATGTCTTCTATTGTATGTAGGGTGTCTGGTGCAGGGCAGTGGGATGTCTCCTATTACAGAAAAATGTATTAATAATGTTATATTTAAATAGTATATCTTAATGTATATTCATTGGAGGGTAATGGTTATAGATATGATGGTTCTTGACTTTGAATAAGGATTTCAATATGAAATGTAATCTTAATAAGCCACCCCACATGCTTTTTGAATGCAAATTTACAAGGACAACTTATTTTAACATGAAACTATTTGACTTTTGTTAAAACTCTTCAGACTTTTTTGGATAGTCAGACCTTCTGTGTGTGCTTGAATATACTACTTCATAGCCTGCATTTGTGGTATGCTTTCTTGTCATACAATTTTGTTCATACTTGCTAATTGCTTGGTTAACAGGCCGGGCATTTTAATCGTATTGTGGTTGTGCCAAATGATTTTTTTTTCTTCCCTTGGTATTTAAACCCTGCTGATTCATGGGAACTGGGCACACTGATTGTTTATCAAAGAAAATAAGCTAATCAAATTCTTGTGAAACATGGTGAAAAACCTGTAGGATTTTACTGGTAAAACCTTTAAAAAGACCTCTTAAAGGAATCTTTATTTTACAGGACATTCAAGCAACCATAGCTTCTAATTTGCCGTGGTTCTTTAATATTAGGTTCTGTTCATGGTTTTTAGGAGGAACCCAAACCTCAGTGCAGGACCTGAATTGTCAACCTGATTCCCAGACAGGGTTACAGGCATTTTGAATTTCCTTGGAGTCTTAAACCACAGGTGGAACATTAAAGGGAGATATTTAAGATTAATTTTGAAAAGAAAAGAGGGAGAAAAAAAAGAGATAAATAGGTTCTCAGAATATATTGTCTTAGTAAGTGAACGATTCATATAATTTTCATGTAAAGGAGATGAGACGGATTCCCCTTGTTTGCTGTGCACAGGAATTAGTGCTAGAACCCGGGTGCATGGATGGCTAATGTAATTTTATGGGAAACCTGAACTGACCTGTTTGTGTTTACAAAATAGGGAAACTGTCCTCTGAATATTCTGGGAAGAGTTCTTAAGTGAATAAGACTAATAGAAATAGTCTTCAAGTATGTGTAGGTCTATATAAAAAAAGAATGATGTCATGTTTTTCTTGTCAGTGGTATTAGATCGATGCTTCTTGAACCCTGCAGGAAAGTATTAAATGGGTGTTACAAAGAAAGCAAGCTTTGTTGTTTGGGAATTATGGTTGTTCAGGTAGATTCAAATTGAGTACATAAATTATTAATATTGGTTCCTTTCTATTTTCTAAATATTTAATATTTTAATTAAAATAATTGGTACTCATTTACAGAAGATGGCTGATATAATTAGATTGATAGTGATTATTACCTTGGAATGCCATTGAATTAATGTTGACAGATATGATAAGTGAACTAGTTCAACAGTCTTCTAATACTGTAGCTGATGAGAATGCTTACTTATGAATAGGTAATATTAAGATAATATTGATTACTTTATTCCAGTTTACAAATGATATGATGTAGAATATTCAGCTAGTTTCAGTAATCATTTGGTTTACATAATTTAAGTCAGTTTTTAATTTTGAAAATGACCATTTTTTATTTTGTTTAAAAAGTGTGACCCTGTAGATGGGAAGGTCTGGACTATCTTGAGATGAGCAGAATCATTGTGCAGAATTACACGGCATTTTCTCACATCTAACAAATTGAATAAATTGCCTTTGAAATGCTTTGGCCACTCTTGACTCTGAAAGCCTTTTTATAAACTTTCTAATGCACTGAAACTGATTCTGGAGCTGACTGTTGTATACTCAGAAGAAAGGTGACTTTTTTTTTTTCTCATTCCTGATAACAGATCTTGGCATTATATTGGCAAAATTAAGGCAGAGCTGTGTCTCTGTATGGAGAACTCGGTTACATAGCCTCTCAAGAATGGCTAATTTTTTGTGTTGGTATGATACTTGATATGATCCAAATAACAGTCATCAGATTTGTTTTCAGTTGCCCCTGTCACTTGCAGTAATTTAGTTTGCTGGGATGATTATGGGATGGTCTGCTGGCATTTCCCAGGACACAGTTGCCCTGATATGTCTTTTTCTCTTTGTGAGTGGATGGACTTTCAGGATCTTATGCTTCTCAGTTCTTTGGGCTAGTATGATCTTCCCTCCGTGTCTTTATTTATTTTTAAGGTTTTGGCATTCAAAAAATATTTTGAGATGTTGAAAGTAGAATTTGAAGAGCAAATAGCCCAAGAAACTTGGATGGGTGGAAAAGGAATCTGTGGCCAGGACTAGAGTCAGACTTGGGAGGGAATGGGTCGTGTCTTTTGTACTGTCCTTCAGCAGTACATAGGTTGTTTAAGTCTGGAACTGCTGCTGACTTTCTGTGTTCCACTCTCAGTTTCAGTGAAGTACGTTATATAAGTGATCCTTTCTTTGCCTGACAAAGAAATACATTTTTTTGGAAGTGAAATATGACTTTAAGGTTTTTGCCATTTTATGACTTCAATAAAAGTTGTGAAATGGGATTTAAGAATAGTATTTCATTGTAACATTACCGGATACATTGGAATTTGCTTTTAGCGATTTTATGGTTATCTGGATGAAACCCTTCTTCTTAAGAGTAAATTTCTACTGAGACTCAGATATTTAGCTCCCACTTAGGGTCTTCACTGGGTATTAATTTGTAAGAACTAAATTGGGGCCGATTTCCTCTGTTTTCTTTGATATTTCTCAAATGGCAGGAGAGAATTTCTCACTTTTCTGAGAGCTGCAGAGTTGTGGCTGATAAATTGGAGAGCATGTGGGATTTGGGTATGACCAGCCACAGGAAATCGACCTTCTGTTCTGACCTGGAGTTCCTGGTGGCCTGCTTTGCTCCAAGATTTGAAGTCTGCCTGTGTAAGGTGGTAGTTTTGCCTTGGTGCACCCATGACTTGGTGAGCTTCCTGAATAGGCATTCAGGTGAAATTGTCTCTTGGACAGAAAAAAATACAGGCAAAGGTTGACCACATGGATCCCTGTAGCAAAATTTCTTGTTAATAACATCCTTTTCATGGTAGGGCATCACTTCCATCCTTTCAGTGCTCTTTCAGGTTTGAGTTAAGAAGCAGGAGCTGGTGTCTGCTCATCTTGCCTGGAGAATCCAGGTGGTCTGCGAGGTTTCTCTTCCAGAGACACTTGGGATAACCTGGTGGTTACCTGATGCCTTGCATGTGGTGCACACCCATCGTGGGAAGGGTCATTCGGTACTTCTTGTCGGGAAAGTGGCATCATTCTCTTTCAGATTCAACTGCCCACTGCTGGCCAATTTTCTTTTTTTTTTTTTTTCCTGTGTACATCTGTGGGATAGCATTTGATTAATTAGATTTGATTAACTTCTTTTAACTTTGTTATGTGTAAATAGACTGCATGGGGTTTTTTCCTATTTAAAAATGGTATGGTCTGGGGTTTATGGAAATTAAGACTTAAAGGCAAGTGGGAGTTGTTTTTTTTTAAGACCTTTACTGTATTTACGGAGTTCAACATCCAATAAGCTGTGGCATCAGTACCTCGATACTTCAGCTGTGTTACTGTGCCAGTTATCTCTCTTATCTATGATTGCACATAGCTGGTGAGGTGGCTGTCCTGACAACTGTGCCTCTGCTGGCTGAAGTTTTTATTTACAACTGCTTTGACACAGCAGGAAATAATACCTGACTTGTTGGGGTCACATTGGTTGGTAATGTCAGTCACTTGCATGTATCAACCACCCCAGGTTATAATATGTCACATGGAAATTTCCATTGAAGTGATGTAACTTTGTATAGACATGTGTGGTGCAAGTAGGGTTTTGAATTTCAGATGATGTCATCATCACATGTATTGGTAAAGCATATAAAATGCCTTTGATAGGTAAAGGCATTTTTGATACCTTTGATAGGTAAAGTGTGGCATTAATTAAATCCCAGTTGAGATTTGTTTGGATTGTACAGTAATCTTTGTTATAGCTTAGCTGGGGAAGTTTAATTTGCTGTAGAAGCAGGTTAAATCTGTAATATGTCTAATGGTCTGTTCCTTGTGTTGAGTAGCGCTGGCTTGGGAAATGAGCAGGGTGTAATTATGTTAATGCTCTCAGCTTCGAAGACGCGCTCCATGTTTTCTGTATGCCTGCTCGTGGATGCGTCCCTACTGGGCACAGGTTTGTGACAGCCAGCATGTGAATAGATCCCTAACTAAGAAAACAGGAACGGTCAGAGGTGGTAGAAGCAGAATCAGCGATGGAGCATTTACAGCATTGCCAGTTTAAAAGGTAATTCAGGTTTCCATCTAGTGGTGGTATAAAATTCTGTCCAAGTCATGGGAGACACAGCGAATGCATAACCATGCTACCCAACATACCGCAGTACTTGGTTAGTGTGTGTGTGGAACTTAGGAAATCAGAAACCTTTATTGTGTATAAATTATATCTGTAACAGCGCTTAATTATTAGGGCCTCCAGATTTTTTTTTGTTAGAGCTGCAATGATGAGGTATCTGTTATTTTGGTGGTGTGCATTCAGATTCCCAAGCACTCTTTGAATCTAACAGTTTATTTTAATTGCTGCAGATTATCCTGATTCTGCTTTTTTCAGTGTTTCTTATCAGTCCTTTCAAAAAGTTTAACTTGATACAGGCTGCAGAAAGAAAACTGATCTCTTAAAAAGTTGTTTTTAAGTTGGCATGTGTCTTGTCAGATTACTTTTTCATCTTAGACTTAAGAAAAAAAAAAAAAAGAGAAGATAGATGTTGTGATTTCTTTGCCCCCATCTTAATGTTCCAGCACTCTTTAGAGAACCTTAAAAGGTTAGTTCTTCAGATAGAGGTAATATTGAGGTAACTGATCCTCACATCTTTTGAACTGTTGTAGGGAATCAAACAGAAAAGCTGAGTATGAATCAGAATCGCACCTTTATAAGGATTTCCACTTGTTTGTAATTTATTGACACCTTCATTCTAGCATTTGTTTGGTACTTGTGTGAATACTGTCAGCGTGTGGCACTTTGTAAGCCTGGTAGGTTTTACTGTGTTTTCAGTGTGTTTCCACTATCAACACTATATAAACACTGCCAACTTTCCACAAGTGCTGTCAAGTACCATATTTTGTAATCACTGCAATAATATTATGAGTGCTGTAATTGTGCAGACTGTATAGATGTGTTTTTCTGTCCTCTGTAGACACAAAACTGATATTTTCTGCAAGTTAAAACAGAATCTGGAGCACATCTGAAAAACTTGGAATTTTGTTTCCCCATCTTTCAGTGTAATGTGAGGTGTCTGCCCAAGTAACATACAAATTGGATTTTTTTTTAAAGTACGAGATGTGTGTATCCCGTTTGAATATAGATAGATCTGTACTTACAGGGCTGTATAAGTAGACATGCTGATATGTTTGGACCCGTTGACGGGCGAAGGCTTTCTTTATACAGTTTCTTAACATTAAAGTCAGTTAATTAAATATGGGTTTTTACAAGAAGCTGAATCTCAGATTTCAACTTCATAATTTTGTATTCAGTAGCATCTTTATCAGCCTTCGTATTGTTTTAGCTGTTTTTTTCCTTGTGCAAACAGCTTTGGCTGTTTCAATGCTGAAGCTGACTATCCTACAACCATGCATCTGGTAATTGATATCCTGCTGTTTGTGCAGCTCATTCCTGGGAATACATGGAGCAGAAAATTTCTGTTGAAGTCTTTTTATTTCTGCATCTCAAAGCTGCTAATTTCAAACTGCATTTTTTGATGGATATGATTTGGAAAATATGTTTAATCATGGTGTCTGATAAAATGTTTGAATTTATAGGTTTTTAAAGGTCATTTCCAGAAGTAATGTTAATGAGAGATTTCTAAAGAAGCGTTTCTTATACTAAAAGTAGGGTTGAAGTGATACTAGAAATAGAGTTACTGAGTGCTGAGTTTTAGGCTGAGTGGTGTGTGGGGAGCTTGAGTCCTGTTCATATGCTGCTTTTCTGTTCTTTCAGGGGTATTAGTGAGAAACATCAGAGTGAGGCGAAAGAGGGTGCGAGGCACTTTCTTCCCCCCGCAGTAACTAGCTAAATCTGGAGAATACTTTCTAGACTGGTCTTGCACCCATTTTCCAAGACTGGTTACCAGCTGATCCTTACAGTGTAGATGCATATTCCCTTTCTCCATGGGAATTCTTGAATCATGTAAAATTGATACACTAGATTTATGCTATTTTATGTTTTTTTTCTTCTTCCTGGACTATTCCATAATGTAGAGGCAACGATGAACAGACCATTGGGTCACTACAACATTTTCTTTTTTTTTTTTCTTCTTCTTTTTCTGAATCTGAAATAGAAACAGCTGGGTAGAAGGGTTTGAATGTAAGTCCACATCACCATTGCTTCTTTGGAGATGTCACGTCTGAAGGTATTGAATTGTGTTGGTAGTATTGATAGCTGCATAGTGTGAACCAGAACAATTGCTTGATTTTCCATGGATCACCAAATACCATTTAGCTCATAAGCAGTTTTCTTGCTTTTTATGATTGCACAGCAGAAACACATGGTCTTTGTTACTGAATTGAGTTTGTGTGCTGTTTGTATGTGCAATCTGTACTGAGGGAGGAATTCCTGTTACATCAGCAATCTTTGAAACTTCATCATCTTCTAACTGAGGTCTGTAATGCCCTCTTGTGTAGTCTGATAGCTGATTTTTTGACTTGATACATGAGAAGGTATCCTTCATAAGGTTGCAGTCTTTGAAGTGAACGCCTGATGGCAGCAAATACTTAAACTGAGGAGGCTTGTTCCCGTACTAGCAACTACTAGGGTGTAAAATTTTCTAATGTAAAGTAAAATTTTCACAGATTCAGTTCTTTATTTATTAAGGTTCATACTGAGATTTGTTAATGTACTGCTGCAGATGTTGAGAAGACTTTTTAATTCAGAAACTTTACTGTGGTTTCCATCTGGTTTTGCCATGTTTCCATAATGTGCTTTCTGGTTTTGGTTTGCATTGGGGTAGTTTGCTACCCCAGAAGTAAAATGCAGCAGCTACACCACTAGTTTGCAGTGTTTGGCATGGTCACCCTTAGATAACCTAGCAGGGAAAAAAGCACCTACAACACTGTTAGCCTGCAGAGTGTTGCCTTGGCACTTGTGGTTCCCAGTGGCACTGAAGTTTGCTTCTCTGAAGCCTGTTGTTTTTTTTTTTTTCTCTACTGGAAAAAATATATCTATAGTCTTATGTATTCCTCTTTCATGCTTCCTTTTTTAGAGTGCTGATTTCTCATTTTGTGATTTTTACTCAAATTGCTTTTCAGAATTGGATTTCTAGATGAGTCAGACTTGCAGTGGAGAACCAGACTAAGATAAACACCCTGCACTAGCTTCCACACTATTAAAAATTTTGGAAAAAATTAATCCTAACCATATTCTAGGAACTTCATTTACACTGCCAACATACGACTTTCTATTTTTCAGCAGATATTTGCAAGGTAAAAGTCAATTTCTTCCCCTCTGTAAATGGAAAGTTTTTGGAATTATTCAGACTCTTTTTCCTCAGTCTTGTGATTAAACGGTCCAACACGATAGATTTTCTTCAATCCTTTCTATTCAAGCTTTTCTCTGGCACATACATCAGCTTAAATACTTTATTGTTCTGTACTCCTTAGCAGATGTATAATTTTGGCATACTGTATAGTATTTTGGTCTATATTTTTCCTATTACATTCTTTCTTTGCAAGTTCTCATCTTGCAGTCTAGGTGGGTAATGTACATTTTCCAGCAAGCATTCTTGGCCCCATGAGGTAGGCTTAGAGCCTCCATCAGTGATCGTGCCTAGGCTACGTCTCTGGCTCTGCACTGAGATGTGCACAGCAATGGCAGTCACTCACCATGATTTTTAAAGCCAAAAAGCTGTCATACTCTGCAGTTATAGGAACTATGGCTTATAAGAAGAGCACTTCATGGAAAGCAAAGGTCTGCTTTAGGTACAACCATATTGCTCTAAAATTAAGTATATTCTGGTTTCTGTGGTATGGACATACTCTGTGTATGTAAATTTGTAGAAAGTTAAATTTGATTAAAAGCTTAGAATTAATTTTATGGTGTACAGCAAATCATGGTATTTGTTGTCTTCTGGGCCTCTCGAATTTTTACATTTAGAGTTTGAGAGATTCATGATACAATCAGTTTCAGTTAAATAACACATGTGTGTTATGACCTTAGTGGTTTACAAAGGCGAGATCTTGTATAGTTGTGTGTGTTTTTTTTTCTCTAGCTCTGCTGCTGATCGACTAGTGAAAAGACATTTCATAGGCAGCGCTGGCAATGTCATTCTGGTTCATGGGCAATTTGGTACCATCACCGGAATGGAAAGGAGTCGCGTTATTAAAAGACACATCATCCTGTCAGTCAAGAAGCAAGGGAAAGTTGCTTTGTGAATAACAGGAACTCTGATTTTCCTTTTTCTCTTGTTTTTTTTTAATTTTATTGGTGAACGTGATTTTTGTGGAGTGCCTGTCTGCCAGCAGATGCCACTCCTCAGCAGCAGACTAGTTTCCCAAACTTGACCAGATAGAGGAAAATAGTTGTGGTTGACCTTTGTTTTCAGAAACGCTGGTGGCAGTTTGCCTGGGATTGCCTTTGTTTTTCCTTTATAAGAACAACCTATCGCATAAACAATTAAATATTTATCTTTTACAATGGACCTGCTGATGCATTAAACCCCAGGGCTGGAAAAAATGACAGTATGTGGAGTAAGATGCCTTTGTTCTTCAGAATTTTATCTAGGGCAGTATTTTAGTTGAAGAGAGGGTGACCCAGAAATCTTACAGGACTCAGGAAGCTTCATTACAGAAGGATTTTGGGTGTATTTGAATTTTGAAGACGTTTAATAAGGAAGATGACAACTTAGAAGCTCAAGCCCAAATGACTTACATTAGAAAAAGTCCTTATAAAACCTTCAGGCATAAAGCTGAAAGACACCTGGCTAACTTGTCAGCACATCTGCCAAGAAAGAACTAAGAAGCTGTGCAGTGAAAATAGACAAGGGAATTCTGGGCAAGAATATTCTGGTGTTTGTCTCTTCTAAATTTTGGAATTACATTGTCCTGTGTCTGTCCTGGGACACCTTCCCACTGTGTGGATCCAGTCTGCCAGTTATAAAAGGCTTCTTGGTACGGTCAACCAATTGGGGATTTTTACTGTGTTGTCCTCCAGGGTTTTGGTTGATGTTCATTGTGAGACAAGATCTGTTTTTGTCTGTCTATCTGTCTGTCTATCTATCTCTCTATCACATTTTAATATATATGTATGTATATAGCACACACTTTAAAAGTTACACAGACCACTTTCTTGTTGCTGTTGGGAAGCCTGTGATGATAGGGGGGTGCCATTTGAACCCTGGAGAATTACTTGTAACAAATCCATTTGTGCCAGGATCATTGCATTTCCACGTTTCATAGGAGAAGCTCCTTTAAGATATCCTGCCCTCTGGGTTTTTCTAGAAGGGTGGCCCGAGAACACACAGGATTGGAGCAGACCGTTTGCAGTGTAGAGATGGTCCTTGCTTGTTCACTGCTGCCTGGTCCCCGCTGCTGGTTTTACAACACCGATGCCTTTTGCTTTTCTGGGAGGGCATAATTGCAAGGTGGGAAATGTGAATATATGGAAATAGTATTTCTGAACTGTTCTATGACTTGATGTGTTCATCAAGCAGTAGAGGTTGGCTGTATATCAAAACTTGCATCCTGCAATAGGATTTAACTAATGAATTAGTCAAAACAGGGGTAACACCATTACCTTTTTAAAGTGGAATAAACTTATTATCATAACGTGATTATGTGTGCCTAGCTTGAAAACCTATTTGAGTTTTTTTTTTTTTTTTAATCAGCACTTGTTTAATAATTACCTATAAACTGTATTCTGAAAGGATAATACAGACTTGTTCACTACGGACTTTGCCTTTATATTAATCAGTTCTTCCTAGGAAATTTTATATTCAGTATTTTGTTATTTGCATCGTTTTAGCGAAGAAGTTTTCTGATTTCATTTGAGATCACAAAAAACTTTTTTCTCTTCTTGGGGATATTTTTTGTGGCACTGACGAGAATCAACTCTGGTGTTACCAAGCATTTCACAAACCGAATTTCCTAGATGTTAACCATTTCCAACACTTTAGGATAGGTTTGTTTTGTTTTTTTTTTTCTCTATGTATACATATGTGGTGTACTTCAGGGGTTTGGTGCAGTTTACTTCTTTGAGTATTTACTGGTTATGACCAGTAGCAAAGCATGTTTAAATCATGAGGTTATTTCAGTGGGTTTTTCTGAAATTGCAGATGTGCCAGATGTTTTTTTCAGTGAACTTTTCAGCAGAGTTGTGTTGCCTCCTGTAGGCACGTGGTTCAGTCATGGCCACTCAACTGGTAGCATCAGTCACATAAAACTGGAAACTGTGTCCTTTTTTTTCCCTGAGTTCATGGCAGCAGAATTGTCTGTTTCTGAGAACGCTGGTAAGTGCCTTAGGTTGGAGCGTGGCCAGTTCCTGATGGTACCAGTAAAGGGGCAGCGAGTGCAGTATGAAGGAGCGATATGAAGTGTAACAGGATGTTGGCTACCTGATTATGGCATAGTTCCCAAAGGAGAGATCTGTCTGAAGAGATTTTAGGTTAGAAAGAAGAAAAATAATCTTGAAATTGCTCTACTTTTAGTAAAAAGTATGTTGTACAAAATATTTAGCTTTCCAAGTTGCTGCAGTTGGTAATGCTGAGATAGAGGCAGGAGCCTGGAGGGGGTCTGTTAAATGTTTTATGGTTTTTTTGCTGTATCATTTCGACTTTGCTAAACTGACAGGCATCAAACTTTCAAACTCATGTTACTGGAAGTGTGTGAGTGTTTTGCAGTGACTGGCCTTTTGAAGCCACTGGGTTCTTTTTGCTACTCTTTCGCTACTCTTTTGCTCTACTACAAACAAACAAAAAAAAAAGAAAAGAGGAATTTTGTTGCCATATTGTCATTAATTTGGAAAGTATTTCTATTCAAAATAAAAATGTACAACAGAATATGAGAAATACTTAAGATAGTACTAATTTTGTTTTCCTTTTAAAAATTTTACTAAGTAGAATTGGAAATTTGCAAATTGAAAACAATTTGTATTTTGTTTGAGGAAGTACAGGTACCTAAAGGAGATCTAGAAGAAAGCTGGAGAGGGACTTTTGACAAGGGCATGGAGTGATAGAACAAGTAATAATGACTTTGAACTGAAAGTGGGTAGGTTTAGATTAGATACGCACCTGGGACATAATAACCCCATGCAGCACTACAGACTTGGGGAAGAGTGGCTGGACAGCTGCCAGATGGAGAAGGACCTGGGGCTGTTGGTTGACTGCAGACTGAATATGAGCCAGCAGTGTGCCCAGGTAGCCAAGAAGGCCAACGGCATCCTGGTTTGTATCAAAAACAGCGTGGCCCGCAGGTCTAGGGAGCTGATTGTGCCCCTGTACTCGGCACTGGTGAGGCTGCACCTTGAGTACTGTGTCCAGTTCTGGGCTCCTCACTACAAGAAGGACATTGAGATCCTGGAGTTGGTTCAGAGGAGGGCAACCAGGCTGGTGAAGGGTCTGGAGAACAAACCTTATAAGGAGCAGCTGAGGGAGCTGGGGTGGTTTAGTCTGGAGAAGAGGAGGTTGAAGGGAGACCTTATCACTGCCTGTAATTACCTGAAAGGAGGTTGTAGAGAGGTGGGTGATGGTCTCTTCAGCCAAGTGACAGGTGATAGGACAGGGGAAATGTCCGCAAGCTGTGCCAGGGCAGGTTCAGATTAGATGTTAGGAAGAAATTATTTACCAAAAGAGTTGCTGGGAAGTGGAAGAGGCTGCCCAGGGAGGTGGTTGAGTCACCATCCCTGGATGTATTTAACAGATAGATGAGGTGCTTAGGGATATGGTTAGGAGAGGACAGGGTTGGTTGGACTTGATGATCTTAATGGTCTTTTCCAACCTAGTCATTCTGTGGTTTTGTGATATTGAAGAAATTCTTCTCTGTGAGGCCGCCAAGTTTTAAGATATCCTAAGCCACAGTGTCTGAGACAATGGCATTGTGAAGTTTATTGGGCACAGTGTCTTTAGGAGGATGTTATGGGAGTGGAGAGCAGCCTGAAGATGCCCAGTTAGGCTTGCTTGAGTAAGGATTACTGTAGGGGAACTCTTGAGTTCATGGGAAAACTAGACTGCTGTCATCTTGCAGAATAACCCAAGGAGAAGTAGACAGAAAATACTCTTTGTTTTTCTTTGGAAATGTCAGTTTGTGGATTAGGGTATTTCTGATTTATGCGTTATTGTTAGTTTTGAGCCTGATTTGGTGAGCTGGTATGATGTATTGCATGTAAGTTTTGATTGGATATTTTTTGATTGCTGTATTTGGTTTCAAGTGGAAAGGAGGTTTTATTCTTTCTTTTCAATTACATATTGTAAAATAAAGCTTCAATGACTGTTCAATTTAGTAAGGAAAATAAATGCATTTGTGTTTCTTTTCTGAGGAATAGCTGCCAATGAAGTACTGTTTATTACAAAAGAATAGGATGGAAACTGGCTTATGCATGCATTCAGCAAAAGCTCATATTCTTGATGCAATTTGAATAAATCAGGTAAATTTTGAATTACAATAATATTCTGACACTAATCTCTTAAGTATGTGAAGTTGTTTGTCTTGAAAAGTAATTTCTAGTTTGTTTAGTTGCTTTTTAGCCATTTGCCTGCGGGGAGACAGAAATAGACGTTTGCTGTAGTACAGTATACAGTATTGGAACATATAAAAAAAATCTGGTAATCCTCAATACATAGTGTCAGGTTTTATCCATAGCATGATATTTGTATTTTAAATATTTTTTTTTACTTAGCATATTTATTAAAATATAACGTGGATTAATCACAGAATCACAGAACGTTAGGAGTTGGAAGGGTCCTCGAAAGATCACCTAGTCCAACCCCCCTGCTTGAGCAGGATCACCTGGATTAAATCACACAGGAATGTGTCCAGACTGGCCTTGAATGTCTCTGGAGAAGGAGACTCCACAACCTCTCTGGGCAGCCTGTTCCAGTGCTCTGTCACCCTCACAGGAAAAAAGGTTTTTCCTTACATTCACATGGAAATTCCTGTGCTCCAAATTGGACCCATTATCCCTTGTCCTATCAATCTTTGCTTTTTAATGGGTAATGAAGATGTAGCATGGAAGACCATGGCTGGAAGGTAGCTGTGGAGGTCCAGCCCCCCTGCTCTGGGCAGGGCCATCTTTATATCAGGTTGCCCAGGACCTCATCTGGTCACAAATCCTAGTGACTTTTGCTCCTTGAATGTAGTAGAGGATGTGAAGAAAAGGCTTGATTATAGTTTCTAAATATCAGCTAATAGAAGTCCCAAAATTTCTGGTGTTCAGGCAAGACTAGTTACAATGCAAAAGTCAGAATTTAAGTTGGTGTTCACAACTAAATGGTGCTGAAGTGCAAGTGCTGGCTGAGGACTCTGAAAACACGTGATCACTGACACAAGTTGATATCCTTTACGGTACATCTAATCGCCTGTTTCCAATCCAAGAATGATACATCCTGAAGAATCAAAAGTCAGACTGTGTTGGGTTTTGCCTAATAATTTGTTTGGTTTGTATGTAAATGTAGCGTTTTAGGTGTGATGTTTGCTATGTGCTTATATTTCAACAGTGTTTTCTGTGCTTTAGTTTATTTAATTTTTAGATTGAGACACAAGTCAGCCATATAAAGTACATATATTGCTTGAATGAGTGTTAATATGCCAGGCAGTGTAAGTGTGACTGATGAAAGACTTCATGGCTATTAACAAGGGCTTGGAAACTGGTATTACACTGAGCGTGGATACTGTCTACATCATTATTAATTTTTATTGGCTTTAATGGATTGTTTGTGCACTTACTTGCACAAATACACTGTTAATGCTCAGTAACAGGTATAGATGGGGTTAACACGTAACTAACTAAGTTTGTGCAATTTTTATGTTGAAAATAAATTCCATGGTACCCAAAAGACTTATTGTCAGTCTTTCATGGCGTTACAATTTTAGAATTCATTAGCTAGACTGGTATCTAACAGTCCTTCACTTGAATGTATTTGTTAGTCTAGCAGAACACAGGCAACAGTGTGTAATGGGTTTAATTGCAGTATGAGCACTTTGTTTTATTTGGCTTTGTCTATTTTTTTTTCACCTTCAGCTGTTGAGTTCTGTTGAGTGAGATGAAGTTCTCATGACCCCTTGTACTATTTAGCATATCCCATTGTTGATTAAAGCTTTTGGTAAAGTGATACATCTATCTCTGGCATGCATTACCAAGTTACTTGCCAAAGGTTTCCTTTTTCACAAGTAGTGGAACTCTTTTTGTCTGTTTTCATTTATGATTACATTGCTTGTAGGAAGCATTTTTGAGGGAAGATAGGATCCTAAAGATATTTCAAATAAGTATGATAATTTTGACAGCTCTAGTGACAGAACTTTCCCAGGGAAATTCTCCACCCACTTGATGAAATAAAGCATTACTAAGCTGTGTTCTGCAAAGAAAGATGTTTTGCCAATCTGTAAAATCACTGCTGTAGCAGGTATAGCAAGCAGTTCAGTGAAGATGAGGATGTTTTTCACATAAATAAATACAGTGGAATACAAATGATCCTATTGTTTCCCTTCCCTTGGTGTACAGTCTTGATTTCAGTGTTTTCCTCTTTTAAGAAATAAAAAATTGATATTAAAACATTATGTGTTGACAAAGGGAAGATGCTGTTTTGTTCTGGTTTTCTAAGGCAGCAGTCCATAGTAAAGGCTCTAGTCCTGCGCTAACAGCAAGTGGGTATCATGGTTGAATTCAGGGCAGTGCTTGTGCCTGTTGGTGAGTGATCCACAGGGAGCCCCACAGGGTGGCCTGGGAAGTGCAGTATGGTCAGGGCACCAAAGCGATGCCTGGCCTTGGCCCTGGCATCAGCCTGTGCAGATGATTGCAATGTCTAGGCCACAGGGACAGTTCAGCAAGCAGCACGTTGGGCTTGGTGTAAACAGCTGTTGGTTCTAGTCTACCCATCTTTTCTGTGGTAGAAATGGCGCACATGCTGGGATGGTCCCAGAGGAACCCCAGCATCTAGTGTCATCACATGCAGGGCCAGTGCTCAGAGTTGTGACCTGCTGCATCTGTGTGATGTGACCTGCTGCATCTTCATGGTACTGATGAGAGAGAGGAGTTTCCACCACATCACTACACAAATATATTTTGAGTGGTCTAAGCTGTCCCCTAGACTAGAGACTTCACAAATGCAACGGGATTGATTTTACTTAGGGGATTATTATTAATTTTGGCTAGCATGCAAGACATAAATAATAAAAAAATAATTCAAGTTTTTACTGTTCATGCGTCACTGCATTGCTTTAAACAAGTTCAGTGTCATTGCAAAGCCAAGCAAATAAAAGTTGAGATAATTCCTTAAGCCTGGAAAGTCTGGAAACACAAGTGAATCCTCTCAGGTAATTTTTATGTTCTCTGACTGGTAGAAGCCTTGAGGCAACCTGTCTGTTTATATCATCAGTAGATGGCAAGCAGAGATTTTTCTAGAACTTACTATAAAACACGTATTTTTTGCTTGGGAACAGCCAGCCTGTGGGTGCACAGAGAAAAAGGAAGGGTTCTAGGTGAGTGAAAATTTTTAGGAATAAGGCAGCCTGGACTTTTGTTACAAAAACTTACATTTTTTTACTACTCCAAGCTATTTGACTTGATTTCCATCCCTTTATTACTCCTCTACCCTATTTTTACTGTTATTTCTAATTCAAAGCAAGCCCTCTTTAATAATTTGAAGCCCTCCAGCAATAGCAGAAACAGAAAAGAAGGAATAGAGCAAGATTGGGTCTGAGTTAATTTTGAAGTATTTGTGGTATAGAGATTACAGGAGAATGTGTTCGGACTCAAAATTGATATGTATTCCATCTCGTTAAGAACAGCACAGAGTTTTTCAGAAGTACTTTCAAATTAGCTGTCTCTCTTGAATTTTGAAACTTGTTCAGCAGATCGGTGAATCTTTTTCCTTTTGTACTTAATGTCTCCAGTATTCTGTGACAGCCCAGACAGGTGCTGTATCGTGACAGGTGCTATATCGTGACAGGTGCTATAAAAAACTTGAATGTCAGAGCTGTTGGATAAAGGGATAAATAGTGAGTTACAGATGATGACAGAGGTTTGGGGGTTTTTCAGATTTGGGGGGTCTGATGTAGTCAGTAGAGCTGTATACTCCATTCTGGCATCTCTTGAACATAGTGATGACATGTTTGTTTTCTTCATTTAACTTCAGTGGCTACTGCTAAAGTAGTTCAGGTGTGGTATAGAAACCTAGAAGTTAAAACCCCTTGTAAGATACATAAATATGTAGGCTTTAGAATTTTTTTTGACTTTACAAAACTGCTAAAAACAGTGAGTACAATTTTAGAATTATGTTTAGAATGGGAACTTTTAATTTCTGTGACCATTTTTTTGTCTGCACCACTGTATCAGAGGACTTTCTGTCTGCTTCATATATGTTACATCACAATATGAGGGTGGTGACACACTGGCACAGGAAGCCCCATCCCTGGAAGTGTTTAAGGACAAGTTGTATGGGGCTTTGGGCACCCTGGTCTAGTGAAGGTGCCCCTGCCTATGGCAAGGGGTTAGAACTATATGATCTTTGAGGTCCCTTCCAACCCAAACTGTTCTGTGATTGTATGATTTGAGGAAAACTCAGGAGAGTAAAGAACCTCCTGTTGTAGTTATGAGAGCAATACAACTGAAGAAGAAGGAAATGCTGTGATTTGTTTCATTACTTGGAGGATATGGAAGAATTTTCAAAACCATTTTTATTGTTAACTTCATTTGACAGGAGTATACAGAGTGTGTGCCTGGTCTAAACCTTGAACATCATTTGGCATCTTTTGATGAAGCTACAATAACTTTAAACATTTACACTGGGTCTAGTACAGAGACTGAGATGATCTTTTTGCTTTTTATTGAGTACCGTGTAGTAGGTATTAATTGCAGTACTAAACCTTCTTTACAGTAGATTGAGTTTACAGATATAAACCACTATGCTGTTAGTTGTCTTAAGGAAGATGTCAGTTACATCAGTATACGTTTATTTTCATAGCGATGCCATCTGGCTGCTGTTTAAAACCAAGGAGGCCTGAGTTGTAAACCAGTGACTGTTGTCAGATACACCGAGTTATTTCTACAGAGTAGGACTTTCAAATGTGCCAGACTGAACATCATGCTTTGATAAGGAAAACCCATGTGAGAATTCACTTGTATTTCCCAGTGGAAGGTTTTTTTTCCTCAGTTTTGAAAGCGTATGAGTCCACGTGTATGTAGGTTTGCTTTTATCGATGGCCAGCCTCTGAGGCAGTGCTGTATGAAGAGCACACCTCAAAATGTTTGCACTGGGTGAAGAAGCAGGCAGATGGAATTTAATGACTCCTTGCTTCTCATTTAAATGTCTCTAAAAGCACCCAGGTAGGACTTGTCTCTCTCTCTGTTACTAGAGGGACTGTGGTACAACGGACTGAGAAAAATCAGTCTTTGACGCAGAATTTTCTGTTGCTATAACTGTGAAGGTAGAATCTGTTCACTTAGAACTGGGGAAATTTCTGTCTGTCATAAGGGATGGATCTGACTTTTACACTAATGACCTTCTGGACTGTTTATTAAATATTGCCCTTGACTTTTTACTTAATTCGTTCAAGCACATTGTTCTTCTACACGTCCATTAAAGTAAAAATTCATTGCACCCTCATCAGAAAGGTTATTTCTGGTGTCAGTGAAATCAATGCAAAATGCCTATATACAGATTAAATTTTTGTTCATACTTGAGTTTTTCTTCATTACTGTATTAGTTTAAGATTTTAGCTCTAATGAGCATATAGGAATATGAGTAATGGAAAAATAAGAATACTGAGCCTCTTTTGGATATGCTTTATGCTTAAAATGCTTCATTGGGTATAAATTGAGTAGAAGAACATGCGTGAAAAGTCTTTCAAGCATCATCATCTGGGATATGTAATTTTTTGCAGGTTCTCGGTTAGTATCTAGTAGTCTGGAAACAAATGTGGTTGTCTTGGAAACAGGCTTTATTTTCCTTTTGTGACTGTCTAGATGTGAAATAATTGTCTTCCTTGAAAATCTGGAAGTAATACTTCTGAAAGAAATAACCACACATTTAAGATGCATGCCCTCTATTTAAAGAATGAATACAGGAATCTGTAAGTGATGTTTGCATTGTTGTTTTAACTATAGTTTTGTGTTTATGTTGCTAAAATAGTTTTTAGTTTTTTTTTTTTTTTAGATAAAACATCTGTACTTAGTGTTGATATTTGGGAATTATCTGCAGTGATTCCCTTTGCCTAGCTTAATACTTAATTAGAAATATTACAATATAACTGAAGAAGCATAAGTTCTGCATTGAGGAATTCAGGTTCTTAAAGAATTGCTTCTAGTCTTTTCCCTTGCCCTGCTTTAAATTAACAGCACGTGATACAAACTTGAATTTTGTGTGAGATTGTAGCATAATATTTGCCAGACAAAACATCTGCGGACAGAAGTATGCAGGGCAGCTTTTTATTAGCCATCAAACTGCCATGCACAGCATAAAATGTCAAAGCAGAATACAAACTGAGTCAAGAAATAGTTGTCTTTTAAATTGCTGAGGATTGATTAGGATTTGTTTGAAATTATGAAACGATGTTCTTGAAAGAAGTTTAACTTTTCTGGTCTGTAGTTTATTTTTCCAGTCACAGCAGTCTTAGAGTTTGTTATTAGTAACAGTGTAATTTCATCATAATTTTTACAAATAAAGGTCCAAACTTAATAATTTTCCATGTTTTGTTCTTAAATTGTTAACTATGTTAAGTTCTGATGAGGGTTTTAATAGATTTATCTTCCAAGTACTTTGTCTCCAGTACCAATTTAAAACCTTAAGCACTGATACGTACTTCAGAGAAGAATATTTTTTGTCTTCCATAAAATAAGTCTTTTTTTTTTTTAGGCAGAGCTGGTACTTGAAGGATGCAACCTGGCCAAGGGAAGAGGACCATCATAGGAACTTGTTGAGCTGTTGCATCCCATTCGTGTGACCATCTCTTCTGTTTTGCCTTGTGTGCTGCATCTATGTTTCAGATTGATCTCTTTTCAGAACTTAATGGGTTAATTTTAGATTTTTGTAAATGAAGTTTTTCCCTATTTTTTCCTCATTCTTCTTTCTTAGAATGAGCTCAAGCTTTCTATTTAGGCATGAGATGAAGCTTTTTAACGTAAGTGGAGAGGATCTTAAAGACTATGGTTGTTATCAGATGGTGCAAAAAGCTTTTAGTGACCTAGATTTTGTCCCTGATGTACAATACTGATGTAAGTATTGTGCATCCAGAAAGAAATAATTAATCATAGCTTGTTTTTCCACAAATGACAGTAATGTCAGTGATGTGCTGTAATGCTGTTGTGCTCCATTTTGGACTTCATGGCATTGATACATATTTACCTTGATGGTCAGGCCACAAACTTCCCACGTTCACATCAAATTATGATCTTGTAAGTCTTACACGAAAAAAGGACATTAAAACAACATGTTATTTAAGCTGTAGACAAGGCTGAGCTAGTCCTTTATTTTTTTTCACATTCCTCTCAATAAATGTCGTTTGTTCCAGTTCAACAATATTAGTAAACTCTGTTCAAAAAAAGTAGTCCATTTATACCTTTCTGATCAAATAATAATTCTCCATGCTGATTACTAAGTATTACATAATTATATTCCCTGGCTCCATTTTAGCTGAACAATTTTTCATTCTCCCCTTTCAAACTGCAAACAACCAAACAACCAAACCCGGTTTACTGTAACAGTACTGTGTAGCTGCAGTATGTGCATCGTTATGTTACTACCCTGAAATTTGGTGGCTAACCACACGTTCTAGCATCCTTCCTGGATCTCCTGGGAAAACATATTGTTCAAATTCTTGTGGCTTTTCCTTTTAGATTACCTTTGGAAAACTTTCTGGGTTTCTGGTTGTACTCATTCGTTATGATCCAGTGAGTTTGTCCTGGAGAAATCGGTTTACCTCTGTGCATTGTCAGTTGAAATGGTGACATGGTCTTTTCATCCTCAGAAATTAAAATATACATAATTCAAAGTTTTTTAAGGAGTGTCATGTGTTTCACTTCAGGATGTTGCTGCATCTAACTTGGGTTGGATTACCCAAAGAGAAAACAAACTCCAAGGGAGAGACTATAGATTCATTCAAGGAAAATGCTGGTTTTGTTCTATTTGTAATTAAAAAAAAACCCCAACATAAAATAGCTAGGAAACACTAATGAACTACTTTATTTTACCATAGCAAAGGAAGGAAGATGATTTAAGCCGGCCATCTACAGCCAGAAAGAGACTGGTTTCACAGTGATTACACACCCACCTCTGGAGGACTGGGTGTCCAGTCATCATGTTTGTTTCTCTCTGATGCTCAGCACAAAGACGCCTCTAGCTTCCCTTAGACATACAGCACTTACATGTGGGCAATCCCATACCAAATGCTAGGCCCTGTTAGATGAAGGGATTTGTAGGAGACATTTCAGGCCACCTAATAATGGGCTGAACTACAAAATGGGTTATCCATGCTGCTCTCCACACAACTTATTCTTAGAGCTCCTCATTAATTACAGTTGGATATATATGTTAGAAAAGGGAGGGGATTATTTCATGGGCATTGTTTTCCTTTGGGGTTAGGAGATGTAACCCGTAGCGAGATGGCTTCCTCACACTCTTTCTCTTGAAGTGTATGTGAGGAACCAGTTTGACCTCTGGCAAGCTGCTTTTTTTTGGGTACCTTTTGTGTTTTCTGTTTGCGCTGAAATGAACTCTGTGTGCTGCTTTGCTGGCCCTGTTTTTCCTTCCCTTTTTGGAGTGCTGCTGTAGTGGCTGCCTCGGCAGAGGGGCAGGGGCTGTGGGGTTACCAGCTCTGGTTTGGACCCACTCTGGGAATTTTTCCCCCTTTGGGGATTCCCCAGCTGCCCTTCTCCAGCAGTGGTGATACACTGGGGAGGAGCAGGGCCCTTGTCCTGGCTTGAATGTAGTTTGCAGTGTTGCTGGATTAGGATGCTTAAAAAAAATTTTTGTTTTCTCGCATAATCTTTTTATCAAAGTTTTCAGAAATTTGTATGTATGAAAATATGTTTTCCTTTAATTTCAGAGAATATTTTTTTAAATGGAGTGATGTTTCAGCTTTGATAAAAATAAAGTACTCTTTCTGATATCCTTTTGTTTCTTACTTATACGTGCTTAAATTTTCAACTTTATGTCTTTATGACAATTAATGTAAGCTAAGCTACTGTTTTATAAGTCGCCATGTTTTTATATGTAGTAAGCCTCTGAATTAAATGTACCTATTCAATATGTTTCTAATAAAAATATCAAGGTTGGATGGAATTTGAAATGTATAAGAAATAGCAGATTTTTTTAGCTTGTTTAAGGCATCTTATTCTTTATGTCTGAGATCTGTCAGAAAGTGGTAAACAGATCTGAGAACAGCAGCTTTTTTAACCAAATTGCTCTCATGAAATGCAGATAAATCATAAAACAGAACAGCTAGTTAAATCTGTAGCCTATAGCATAGTCTTTGTTATCCCATCCATTAACAGCCCTGGTGCTTCGCTCAAGCCAAACAGCTTGAGTTTATATTGTGTTTAATTTGAGTGACAGAGGTTTGTGTGTGAACACAAGGAGGATTAGGATATTATTTAAATGGTACTTTGAGATAAGCTGTGGTGAACACAGGACTTGAAGGGTATTTGCTTGTTTACCTCCGTTGCGGCCTTTGCTGCCTGCAGCACTGTCTCTGACTTTGTGGCTATGACTGCCTTTGCCCAAACCACACTGTTGAAGGGCTGTTCTGTGGCTTTCTTTAATATGTCCATACTGGGAAAATCTTCCTTGTTTTGAAAACAGAAAACTTGGTGTTACTTTGCACAACTCTGCCTCTCATAAATAGATATTAAGCATTTTGTTGATGAAGTCTGTGCAATGGCATTGGTGATGAGGGAGATGCTATAACAAGACAACATGAGGAAAACCATTGGTTTCTATCATAAATAAGCTTGTTGCTATTTTGTTCTTGCATGTGCTTGCTAAACTTACAGCTTAATCATATTTTTATGAACATCACTTTGTTTCTAATGCTATATTTAACTTGAGCATGATGTTGTTTTAGAGGCTGTGCTTTTGCCTCAGAACATGATTGTTGGCTGCTGTGCCGGAGCCGAAGTATCACAGCATCATAGAATGGTTCAGGCTGGAAGGGCCCTTAAAGATCATCTAGTTCCAACCTCCATGACATGGGCAGGGACACCTATCTCTAGACCAGGCTGCTCAAGGCCCCATCCAACCTGGCCTTGAACACCTTCAAGGAGGGGGCAGCCACCACTTCCCTGGGCAACCTTTATCTATTTGGCCTTGTACTTTCTGGATGTTGGTGTTTTCCATGGTCACATGTAAAGTCCTATAGTGTTTACAAGTCACGCTTTCAGCAGGAGGTGAAACTGTTAAGCCAGTGCTTGATGTTCACGTGAGTCTTTCTCACCTGGCTCTGTTTTGCTATTGCATGCATGATGGATGCTTAAGTGATTTAAATTCCATAAGAGAAAGTTGTTTTTCACCTTCTGTCAAGACTTGTAGAAGGAGATGGACATCTTCATCCTCCAGAGTCCTCTGTTGTGCTGAGTACCTTAGAACAAGATTTCTGTCTTCATTCTGTTGCCATTTTCCCAGCAATTACTATTTTAATTTTCCATGTAAGAAACTCTGATAATGCCAGCCATGTGTCATTACCTGGCATACTTGAAATACCATTTGATGGGTATTTTCAAAAGCACGAGGAAGGCTTACTCCTCTATGGTATATTTACCCTTTATAGTATATTGAAAGGTTTTTCTTAAAGTGACCATGGTGTGTTCTTAACACAAACAAAGGCAGTTTGAAATTTTCTGATAAAACAGTGTTACTGTTAGAGGATATGTGAATTTACATGGCTATTTAGATTAGGTAATATGTTTGGTGGTGTTTGTGTTTTATACAAATTAGAATTTTTTAATGGGCTATTTTAAGTGGTCTTATAGAGTGGTAGTTTGCAGTGGTTTTAACATATACACAGGTGTTTGAAAATACCCACTGAAATGGTGTGTTAAGCTGAGCATAAGTGTGATAAAATTTTCGTGGGCTTGTTACTACATTTTTAACTATACTTGCTCCTTCAGGTAAAATAAACAAAAGTGCTCTGAAATTTCATGAGATATATCTCCCAGTAAAAATTATTTCCATAAAGAAGTGTTCTTTTCATAGAATCATAGATTGGTTTGGGTTGGAAGGGACCTTATAGTTCCATTCCCCTGTCATGGACAGGGACACCCTCCACTAGACCAGGTTGTCCATTTGCTGATAATTAGTTAAACAAACAAAACAGTTTTGTAGTAAAAGAATTCTGTAAATCAGCTGCAGAATTCTGTCTGAACATGCATAAAATAATAGATTCAGTGTGTATCTGCACAGTAATCAGAACAGGTTGTTCCTTGCTGTGCTGTTAGTTCACACTCATTTCTTCATGTTACTGTCCTAGCAGCATGTGTTTGATTTTGCTCCTAGTAGCAAAAGAATTTGAAATGCTGCAATTTGAAGTTAACTCCCAGGGAGCAACGAGGGCTGCCTTTCACACCATGCTTGGCTTTTTGATGCCACCTGAGAAAATCAACTTGAACAATTTGATAGCACTTTACAGTGCCTGACTGTGCCCTGTTTATGTAACATGTCTCAGAGTAGCAGCTTCTGATCTGGCCCCAATAACGCTGTTGTTTAATCAGTATTATCATTAATTTGTCTGCAAGTGGAGATGTCTTTTGGAACAGGTGAATACCTGATCTTTATACTTTAACTGCTTATAATGTAGAAGGGAGTTTAAAATGTTAGACCTTTTTAGATAAGATCTGGCATGAAAGTACAGGTAGTTACTGTGGGGAGAGATACCCATTCTGACATTTTCTGGCTAAATGAATGACAGTCTTTTAGAGATTTTTTTGAGCAATTGCCTAAAATGTAGCATTCTGCATCTTAAGCCTACATTTGAGGAAGACTCCGAAGAAAATATAAGCCATGTTTACCATTCTTCTGAGATAAATGGGCAAATAGGCTCTTAACCCATTTAATCTTACAATTAAATCATAAATATCTATCAGCATTTTGTATTTGCATAGGAGATAAATGTCTGTTGGCATGCACCAGACCAGATAGAAGTCTATACATCTGGCAGTCAGACAATGAGGCTTTTGGTTGTGTGGGTTTTGCTTTTATTTTTGTATTTAATCTGTCTCAACTTTCAAAACAACAAGGCTGACATATTTTCTGTGATGTGTGGTATTTCAAAACCTCAAATGTCACCCATCCCCTTGCCCTTTTTGATGAATTTGTGCATTCCATGAATGCTCGTGATTCAGAGAGCAGAGCAAAACTGTATTTGCTTCAGCTTGTGAATTTAAATTAAAAACCCTGTGGTTATTGATTACAGCCAAATACTCACCTTCTGTGTTTTTGTAGAAATCACTTAGAGGTTCAAGTGTTTAATCATGTCACGGGATTTTAAGAGGCACTAATGACCAGATTCAGCTTGTATACTGTAGGCACCAATGTGATCTGTGGGCAGAACCAGCATCTCCGAGGAGTGCATTGGAGCATTCATGTGAGGTGTCTGCCTCTCTGCATTGGTGGTATGGAGAGTTTTGGGGTGTCTCTGCCATTGTTCATAGTGTTGGCAGTGCAGGGAACTGGTCAGTCTTCACCTCAGATTGTTGCCCTCCTTTCAGACCCTGATGGATGCTGGGAGGAGCAGGACACAGGGATTGTTAGTGTGCATGTTACATGTCTTCTTCCATTTTGTGTCTCCTTGCTGGTTCTCTGTGCAGAATGCAAACTGTAATTGGAATAAGATACCCTTGAAAACCTGTCAGGGATTTGTGTCATGATTGACAAAGAAGTTTTGTTATATTTAGAAGAGGCAATTTTATGTAAAATTAAATGAAAGGCAGAAATGAAGTAGTTTTCCTTGTCTGGGAAAGCTAAGCAAGGGTTTGTTTCTGTTCTGCAGGTAGGGAAGATGGCAGTCGGAAATAGTTCAATTCTGTGTCAAGTTCTAATGCAAACTAGAGCATACACAAACATGCTCCTCCTCATCAATGCCTGCAAGGGACTGTGATCATAGTTCGTGACCAAAGGTATATGTTTGAAAGAAGAAATGTTAGCTTTAAATTTTTTTTCCCAATTATTTAAAATTTTATTACACTTTTAAATCTATTGCTGAAATTTGGAGTTCAACATATTAAAGTTCATGTGTAGTTAGCAAAATGGTGCATTTTCTGTATAGAAGCAGAATTTGAAATTACAGGACTGCGTACCACCAAATTACGTGCTACCTTTCCACAAATCACAGATCACATAACAACAGTATGAATTTCTGTAGAAACAGCAGAAATGTGTAAAACACTTAAATATCCCAAACTTTGTTTGTTCCTCATCTGGCATCATAGGCAGCAAAAAATGAGATACACCATGTATTTGATCTTTTTCCAGCACTTTTGTAAAGGCTCAAACATACTTTCTTAGGTGAATCACTGCTTTTTGGTAAAATGAGGTGAGAAAGTTCTTTTTCTGTCATGAGCCAACCAAAACCAGCATTTTGTCAGGGTCCAATTTGGAATTTTTGTTCACATTACAAATCAATGCGAAATGGCAACTACTGAGGCTTTCTGGCTTGTACAAAGCATTTGTTCAGCTAGAAAATGAGTGGGGGAGAAAGAGGCAGCAGTGACATGCCCGGATGGGAGCACGTTAGAGAGCTGTGAAGCAGAACACATGGCATCAAGGGATGGGGGAATAGAGTCCATCGCTCTGTGTCTGGATGCAGGGCGTCTGTGAGAGTGGGCGTTGCGGCTTTGTCGAGGACCATCACTTCTGAGATCGGATTCTTTAACACTGATGCTTTGTAAAATGAGATGATTTGATGCTAGAAAAAAATAAATAAATTGCAAACTCTTAATAATTAATCTGATATTTTGTAAAGGATGATGTAATCAACAACGTTTGTAAAAATTTTAAGCAGTCTTTAAATGCTCCTCAGTTATTTCTTGGTACCACAGCCAATGCCTGCAGCACTAGCCCCCAGCTGTTCCCAGTTGGTTGATCATGAGCCGTGGGATAGACTTTTCTCCCACTGTGGAACCTGCGTTGATGGAACATTAGATGGAGGGTTATCAGGCTTTGTACATTTAGCAAGGTCTCTTGAGAAGATGTGGAGAGTTTCATGTTGCTTGCTTTTAGTATTGTTTCTGAATTATGCACTGTGGATGTTACCATTTGGTATAATGAGGAATTCTTTACTTAGAGTCGAGTTGATGTTGATTGGGCTGTTCTGTGTAGCAGTTTGAAGATAGAATGGGATGGAATAGTTGATATGCAACATGCTGGTGTGTTGCTGGCCTGCTGTCGGCTTCAGAGATCCCATTTGTCCTTCTGCCATGATAACAGTTCTGTAAATCACCAAGTTGAAGACTTTTTAACCCATTATCCCTTTCTCTATTTTTACTATTTGATTGTTCTGTCATCAGGAAAAAACTTTAGTTCTTCCTAAACCTAGGACTGTCTCTACCAGAGGCAGTACCACTGGGAAGTAGGATTACTGCAGGGATTAACAGTAGCATCACTATCCCTGATTGTGTATTTAATATTAAAAAGGGGGAGCTGATGTGGGGAAGAATTCTAGTATTATGAAACTTCTTATTTTTCTTATTAGGTAACTTAAACACAAAGTTCTGTTGCTACAGATCTCTCTAGAAGAAATGTGGAATCAGCTTAGTTTGGAGTCTGTATTAATACAAATTAACTTTTGATTGCATGGTCTATTTCTGTTAAGTAACCATGAATTAAGGTATGCAGCAGGACTGGTAAGATCCTGCTGACTTCAGTGAGGCTTGATGTGGTCCATAAACAATGTAGCGGTGTTGACTTATGGTAGTAAATTATGTCATTTTGAAATCTGTCATGTGCCTGTGAATAACATGAATTCTTCTTGCAAACTTCTCTGGAATTATTAGACATAGAGTTGAAAGAGTGGCTTTAGTAACTGCTGGTAATTGGATTAACAAATCAGTATTCCATAATGAGTTGCCTTCCATCTCAAAAGTTGAAAGGAAAAGAATGCTTATATCTCATTGACCAAATCCCGTGCTTTTGAATACTCCTGATATTTAATCCTTTATTTAAAAAAAAAAAAGCCACCATATATAGCACAATCATTATTCTTCATATTTATTCAAAATATAGGTTTTTAAAGATCAATTTCTGATACTGTATTCAGAGTGGCCATTGAAACCTTAAAGGTACATTAAAGGGTGCATTACTAAAATTGAAGAGAAGCCTATATTTTTTTCCAATGAAATTTAGTTTTTGACATTAATTTATTAATCTTAGAATTTGGTTTTAATTTCTCATAAGAAAAACGAAAGTTTAGACTCCCTATCAACCCAGTGCTTTAAGTGTGTGCTTAACTTCTAATCGTCTGAGTAGGTTCACTGGCTTCAGTAAGCACACGCGCCATGAAGCTTTTGACCAATTCAGTCCCTAGAACTTCTTTGAGAGCTGCTGCAGTGAGAGGAGCTGGCCAGAGGGAGCTGGGGTGTGCATGGGAGCCCTGCTGATGGGCTTTGAACTCGGTGACCAGTGGTAGCTCAGACAGCCAAGGTAACTTCACAGAACTGCTGTCCCTGCAAAACCCTCGAGTAATTTAGAAAAGCTGGAACGGTCAGAGATTGCTCTGAAGTGGTGAGAAAGCAGTTTTCCAGCAATGCCCACATTGTTGATGTAACCTGTTGGCCACTTCTGTTTACGCCCTTGAGAACGTTTTCCCTGTATAATGGCCCTCAGCCTGGTATTGATGTAATACAGACTGGCCATTTTGCCTGTCCACAGATATAAATGCTGTTGAAACGTGGTCTGAATGCTTTCTGTTACAACTGGACTGAAATTAAGTCTGAACAGACTTATGTGCTATACAGTACAGTGGTTATCCTTTTTTTCCCTGTTGGGAATGAGCATGCAATATGGAGGTATCTGTGCTTACTCAGGGCCCCTAACTTCTAATTTTTCGTAAATAGTTTTTCTCCAAAGCTGACAGAGTGACAGAAGTTGCTGAATTCCTACCACCTTCGGAGGAGTCCAGGGATGGGTGCAAATGACTTCGTCAGTTCCCAGAAATGCTGAGAGCTGACTAGGCAGAAAGGCTCTAGGATGTAGTCTAATTCTAGGTTGCTTTTTCTATGCATATCTTCAAGAATTTCCAGATGTGTACGTATACAATGTAATCCTATTGCTATCCTGCTAGATAGAAAACGTGTTTTAATAGCTATAACTACATAAATACATTTGATATATAATTAATTTTTTTTTTGTTTTCAGGAATAATACATATGACAGAATTAAATTAATCTGTACATATATGAAGTACATCTTAAATTAGCTATTTAAAATTGATTGTAGATACTAGAAGTGTCTGAATAATATTTTCTTTCTGTACTGGTTTTGGTTTTTTTTTAATTTTATACTTTTTTTGGTCATTTGATGTTGATTCATAAGCTGTTGTGGAAGGTTGAGTAAGAGTATGTATGTTATTATGGTGAAATGTTTTTAAAAATGTTGACTTGAATCCTGCATTTGTCATTTTGGTGACCGTTATATTCCTTCCTCGTTAGAACTACGCAGCGCTGATACAGCATCAAATTAATGAGGACAGACAAAACTTGAGAGAAAAGACTGTATATGGAATCCAACTCACAGAAGAAAAACTTAATGACTTCCGTGATGAGCAGATTGGGCAGCTGAAGGAACTGATGGATGAGGCTACCAAACCTAATGAAAAAATCACCATTTCTAAGGACTCAGAGCACAAAATCTAATAAGGTTTAAAAATTGGTTTAATGCTACAGAAGTGTTTTGCAACTTCCTTTTCCATCTGGATTTAAATGTGGTTTAAATGATGGGTGCTGCTGATGCCGTAACTTGTCTGAAATGCATCTCGTTGTTTGGCTTTCCATGCAAGAATAAATGTTAAAATGGAATAATTACAACAATTTCATGCTAATTGGAGTATTTTTTTTTCTCCTAACGGAAGTTGGGGGCTTAAAGAATTTGGTGAAAGTAAATAGGAAGTTTTACTTTTTTTACCTTTGCACCCGTAGGGCAAAACATCTTTCTGTTTGTATGTCATGCTGTGCCATAATGGAAAAGATGCAGTTAACATTTGTTTTCTGATGTGGATTCAGTAGAGAAAGAACAAAAGTATAGTAGTGGAGTGGCCTTATTTCAGTGGAAAGAAATGAGTCATATTAGAACACGTACTGCTGTTGAGGTGGGAAGTTGCGTTTGTTCTTGAGCTTTGTTATGAAGTGTATTTTAAAACAAAAGATGCAGTTTGTTATTAAGCTGACCATGAAGGAACTGCTGCCTTCTCAAGAAAATTCTACACTTTTTTCAAATCTATACTCTGAGTATTGTTAGTATCTAAAATAAAAAAAATAAAAATTATGAGTTGGTTGTGCATTAGCTAGAGTTCAAAGGTTCTTTAAAAGCTCAGTGCCTCATATTATTCAATATTTATTAAAGTGACTAGAATTTTAAAGTCCTCAATCACAGAAATGATCATGTCGATAATACTGTACAACAAACATCGGTAATTTATATGCAATAGGTTAATCTTCACCGGGACAATGAGTGTCTGTTGCAGTGCTTATTCTATTGTGATGAAAAAAAAAAATCTTCCTTTCTTTTCCTGCTAAGAAAACACACCCCCTTTCTGTGCAGGAGACAGCTTTCATTTCATATTCCAAACCTAGTCTTGTATTATTAGTTCTGTTCTATTTCTGGGCCTTTCCCTGTCTGTTCCCCACAGCGTGCTCAAGACAACATAATTTCTTTCCTCTTGGGGGATAACAGCTCTGACAAGTAAGCACTTTTCCATCTGTCTCCAGTTGTAACAACATGCTGTTTGCCAAAGTTACACTCCTGGATCTTAACTGGGGGCAATCTGGGGAGCAGCCTGCTTCTCTCTCCCTTACTTCTCTTTGCAATTTTTTGCTAGGATTTTAGGTGTCAGGTTGTTCATGTCTATTAAAACGTCAGTTGTGAGACTCCTGTGTGACTTATGGTTGCTTTGCTTCATCTTCCTCTGTCACGACTACTGCTGCTTCCAGAGTGGGAACATCCTTCTGACTCAGGGCCCTAATCCAGACAGGGTGGAGATGACATCCTGACTGCAGGGCTGAGGTTCACAAGTCCTGGTTCTTGGTGCTTCTAGGGCATGGTTGAGGAGAACAGCAGCTCCTTTGTATTGTTCTGTGTACCCGGGTCTTGCCTCAGCACCAAAGTGGGAAGCATGTTGGGTGTGAATGCAGGAAATTATCTCTGATACTGCCACAGACATGTTAACTAAAGCTTTTGTTCGTTTTAGACCTTAAAGGCTGTACAAATCTAATCCCACTCTAAAGTTTTAGGGCATAAAGATGCAATCAGTTGCACTTTCATCGGTGGTACAGTAACCACTAATTTTTATAACTAGATCTACTCCCTTTTAATATTGAAAATGGTGTTTGACAACAGAGTTTGTTTCCAGTCCTTGATTTCGAACACATGCATACTGGTGTTTCAGTCCATATCCAGGTTGCTTCCAATTTATAGCAAATATTTCAATTTAGAGCACAGTTATTTTTATCAACATGTTAATCAAACTTGTTAGTTTAATCAATCTAGTTAGAATACTTGTTTTGTATCTATCTGCTTAAGAATGTACATAGATAACTCACATTTCTAGAGGCAAAATTAATTTATAATGAAGAATTGGTATTTGCTGTGAAAGAATTAAAATTATAATAAGACCTAAAGTAAGCTGGAGGTGAGGGTAAACACCTTTACAGCCCCTTTTCTAATAAATCCGACTTTTTTTTTCATTTTTTTTTATTCCCAGTGGTAGTTTGTATTTTGCACAATTCTGGTTTTGTTTAAAACAACTCTTTTCCACAGCAAAAATTCCATGATAGGAGAGAAACATCTTTAAAGATGACTGTCCATAAGGCAACTGGTGCTGCTGGCAAGGTGTGCACTGGTCCCAGCAGTGCTCAGGCAGGTGCCTGGAATAGGTGGCCCCACAGAAGCCAACACTACCACGCATCAGTGAAATGCTTTGATTTACAAGTGTGAATAATGACAGCAAAGTGGAGGATGGACATCTCATCATCTCATCCTGTCCACAGAAAGGCTGAGTGACAAAGATACTTTTNATTTTATAGGAGGTTGGATGGAGAGCAAACAAAGCACAGTGTCTGTCAACATTACTATCAGCTTGAGATTTCAGTGACAAAGCAGTTGCTTAGAGGAGAGCAGTCACCTTATAACAAAAAATAGCTCTCATCACACAACTGAATGTTGAAAAACTCACAGCACCCTTTAAAGATCTCTTTACATTCAGCTTACGCATTAAGAAAGAACCTTTGTTTGTTGATGTTTGTAAATTCATTTGAATCTCCAGACCAGAAGACGGTGATGGAATTCACTGGTTGATTTGACTAAACCTTATCTCAACCCACGAGTTTTTAGGTAATTTTTTCTCTCCCCAATCCCATTGCAGTGGTGGGAGGAGTGAGCAAATGACTGTGTAGCTGGTTCAGCTGCCGGACAGATGAAACCACAACAGGTAGGAACATTTCCAGCAGTTTCACTGCCACAGCTTTGCCTTGGGAACAGGCTTGAGAGTGCCGAGTCCTCCGAGGCTGTTCAATGGTCGATGTCTGCCGGTAACAGGACATGAAGATCACAGAAGTTGCTTTTATTGGATGCTGCCATTATATAAGAATAATACAGAGTGTTCTTTGCTCATTGAAATCGAGAGCTGTAACTTACAAAGTCAGTGCATAAATTTCCAAGAACCAAATGCTTTTGCCACTTGCAGCAGTGTGTGTTACGAGGAAATGTCAGGTGTTTCAACAAGCCTGTTTCTGTGATGAATGATCCTACGCAATGGATGCTCGTGCTTGGGGAGTTCGGTGTTAGGAAATTGATACTACCTTGAAGTCGGTTGTTCTGGCCTGCTGCTATGATGTCCAGCGCTTCTCCTCTGTGGGGGAATCCAGGCAGAGTAGGCCACACATGGGCTGGAGCTGCTGTCTCTTCTGCTCTTACCCGTCACAAATCTTTGTAGGTCACAGATGACCAGGGAGTCAACAAGGCCTCTGAAAGCAAATCGCAAATGTGGCAGGACAAAACCTGCTTTGCCGTCTTTCCATGAACTGTGATAGTTAACCTGTGGTGTCAATTTCAAGGTAGTGAAATTTTATTGAAGTTCTTCACCTTCATCCAGCTTGTTTCCAATGGTTATTCCTATCAGCTTGGGGATGTTTTCATTTTTTTGTTTGTTTGATTCTACGAAGTTGAAATTGCCCTCTGGTATGAGAATCCCACATAATCAGCTATGCTGTTCTTCATATTTCCCTTCTGCTTAATTCAGCTTTTTACTACTGTAAGAACTACTTACAGAGTGAAAAAATGCTACTCCCTCATTTCAAATTTGGGAGTAATTACGAAAACTGAATGTGAGAGTTCTTAAAACCATCATAATAAAGTTCTTGTAAGTAACTAAGACAGTAGAAATCCAAAAGCTCCCGGGTTATATTGTAGATAAAAAGAAAAATAGTTAGAAAACGAATAATGTTATTTTGTACACCTGTACATCATATACATAGCAAGATATCAGCGTGGTTCTTTGCGTGTGTCACATGAACCTTGCATATGATTCATAATCACTTCTGAGTCTTGTCATTATGACATAACCCCTTCTATTAGAACAAACTGATGGCTGTGTAATTAGTTACAGTGTAGTCATCTGTAAGAGCACAACTTTGTTCCCTGCCTGCAGGGAGCTGGGCAGAGCTGTGACATGAAATAGTGCTACCCGTGGGATTCAGTTGCTGTTTTCCAGTGGCTGTGATGATTAACGGCACATTGCTGAAGTGCGGGTGTTGTGGGAACACGAGGCATGATGTGTAGCCATGATTAACAGCTAAACCACATGCTCTGGCTTTTGTTTGGTGTCTTTCTCAATGAGATATTGCTGGATGTCACACCCTTGCAGCATCCTCTGGGCCTCAAAGGAGTGCTGCAGCTGGTAGGAGTTGGGGACAGTCCCCCTTCAGGACAGGGTGACCTCGGGGCAGCCATCTCCATCTTCTGCATGGCAGGGAGAGGCATTTCTGGCATAGCACAGAAGGTCACTGAGGGAAGTCCCAAGGTTTTCCTGCAGGGATTTGCCCAGTGCCCTTGGGGGCTGGGGTTTGGGCTGCAAAGGGTTCACCACACTGTGCAGCATGCTAGTGTAGCATCTCCTGACTGGTGGTGTGCCCACAGTCTGCCAGTACTTTAGGGAGAAAAAAAAAGTGGAGAAGCTGAAAAATGGCATCAATCCAAATCCAGTCCAAACTGTGTTTGTTCTGAGTATGGTTTTTCCAGTCCTGAGGTGGCAATTCTTTACCAGAAATATTTGCTTTTCAGCTGAAAAAAAAGTCTAGGAAAAAAGACAGTCCTTACCTCTGGACCTTTGCAGGTGAACAACCCTGCTTAGGATTATCCAAATTGATGGAATCCTACAGCAGTGCCTGAAGGTTCAGAGAACTCAGGCCTCACTGTGCTGGGTTCTGCACAAAAGGTCTCCTCTGCCCAAAGGAGCAGCAACCTCCTGTGTCACTCCGTGGGATCTGTGTGGCTTTTCTGACTTATTTTTGACATGTCACAGTGAGGATTTGAGATGAAACTTTGTACTGTCTGTCTGTCCTGGACTGCAAGTGAGCTTTGCTGGGATCCACTCAAAACTCATTAGTGTGGATGGGCTGCTCAGATGTTGGTCTCCTGTGAACTGTTTGTCCATCAACTCGGCACTCGATGTGCTAGTGCTGTCTCTCCTCAGCATTTACAGATTGCAGATCAAAGTTTTCCATGTTGTTTTATTTTTTCCATCCTCAGGGCACTGTGTAAGGCTTGTACCACCATTTTTTAAAAGAGAATGGCGTTAAAATGCCACAGCTTTAAATAAAAAAAGAACTTTCTAATGAAAGTTGTCAGTAAGCCCCAAAACAAGCTGGTTATTTAATTTTTTTAGAAACCATTCTTACTCCCTGTGCTGATGAAAAGAATATTACTTGTCTTGGAGCAAGTACCAACTTCTGCTGCCACAAAAAGCTGATCAGCTCAGTAGGGGGAGAGGGGGAGGCACAGAGATCATCCCTGGAGAGCATGACGTGGGGATGCTCTCTGGGCATCCTGCAGCACTGTTCCCCTCCCCTGCGCCATGCCATCCCTGGTTGGCCTCCTTCAGCATGGAGGAGAAAGCTTCCCGAGCCTGAGGAGTGGGGCTCGTCACCAGACTCATAGCCTCTGTCATCAGTATGGGCTTTTCCTGTTTTTTCCATGACATTTTGCCCAGATTGCATGCCATGACAATTCAGAGCTGTCACAGAGCCCCGGTGTGCTGGTGAATAGCTTTTCTGAGCATGGGCTTAAATCTTTTCTCCTCTTGCCAAGAGGTGGGACGGACCACTCCTCCCGTGCGGCATTGGACCACGGGCCTTGCAGTGCCTTTGGTGCACACCATGATTCTGCGGCCTTCAGGAGCGGCTGTGGGAAACAATTTATAGTACTTGGCATCTTTCTATGAAATATTTATAGAGGCACTATATTCCCGTGAATTTTATTGCTGGCTCATGCAATTCAGATGTTAAAAAAGCCCTTTGTAATCTGGGGAGAAGGAACCCATCAGCACTGTACAAATAAGATTTGCAACCGGTAGTGTCACTGACTAGCTGGAATCCAGGAAATGGGAAGCACTATTCCTCCAGTAAATCCCAGATATGGGGGAGAAGGTGGCAAAGTTCACCTGCTCCCGTGGAGCCGCGCTGGTGTTGCTTGTGCCAGTGACGGGGGTGGGTCAGCACCTCGGCCCGAGAGTGAACCGGGACTTCCTGTCAAAGCAACAACAGATTGCGGCTGAGGAGCAGCGTCACTCACCCAGTGTAGAAAAACCCTAAAAGCTGCAGACAAACTCACAGTGTCAGGCTCCTCTGGTGGAAGACAGTAATTGCAAGGATCCATAACGTCTGTTGAGAGGCAGGAGCAATATTTCATTTGGTTGAAGGGAACCTTCCCATTCCCTGGGCACAGGCATAAGAGTTGGTGCAGAAAGAAAAAAAAAGCAAACAAATGGGTTTTCATGGAAAGCAGAAGTGAACTATGAAAGTGTGTTCTATATATGTTTCTCTTTTCACTGCAGGACAGGACACCAAGGGATGCAAGACAGAAAGTCTTGAAATGAAAGTCTTTCTTTTCTATGGAGATGTAGTTCTTCCTCTGTGCGTTATTTTCCTTCCCTGAGAGTGTGTCATCATGGCAAAGTCCCTGGCACTACCCTGACAACCCCCATCCCACAAGAAAATGAGGTGGCAGTGGATCGGTCTCCTCCCTTGCTGTTCAGCCCGACCATGACCTGCTCCCAGGGCACAGCTCCAGGGCAGAGCTGGCTTTTGGGGGAGATGCTGGCTGCAGCCCCAGCTACCCCTCCTTGTCAGTCTGTGAGGTGTGGGGTGAGCCACCTCCCTTTCAGAGACACATCCCATGGAACCTTGCAGGGATGCTGTGGTTGGTGATCCTTTGGTCAAAACTGTCCCTAGCAGTCACAGATGTTTGTGCTCCTCAGTGCTGAGTCAGAAGTAGACAGCTCTTCCCACAGATAGATTTGCTGGGTTTGGAGATTTTTGAGATATTTTTATGCAAATTGAAAATAAACCAGGTACTTGTAGAAAGTTTTGTATGTCAAAAACTCAAAAGTTTAGCCAGTCTCATCATCCAGGTTAGAAACCAACCATCACCACTAACTCACAGCAGCCAGCATCAGCTGGCTCAGCATTAATGTCGGCTTTTGCTTCAGGGTAACAGTGGAGTAAGGGGTTAGGTATGGAGGAGCTGGAGGAAGCGAGCATTGGATCAGGGGAGATAGAAGAGGGAAAGGCTGAAACCCAAACCACGTGCTTTGTCATGGGACTTCCCTTCCACACGCACATGGAGGGCAGCATGCCTGAGATCCACTGGAGAGCATGGGGTACTGGACAGGTGGTTTATTGGGAGTAAAGCTGCCCTGTTTGTGCAGGGAAGCCACCTCCTGCATTGCAGTTTTCCTGCTTCAAGGTGTACGTTCATGCTCCATGCCAGAACTAGTTTTCCGCTCCTTGACCTTTCATAGTTCTGAGATACTGGGAAGCATCTCCATTCCTTCCTTTCCACTTGAGTTTTCTCAGCTGTTGGTGGCGTGAACTCATCATAAGTGACATTTCCTGTACAGAGGCTGTTTATAAACAGATGTGCAATAATTTCAGGATCATCCTTCTTTAAATGTTGCCTTGCACAAATTTGTCTTCGCATCCTTTGGATGGCTCATTCCTCTTTGAATCCAGTATAAAAGCACATGGTGATTCATCACTGAAGTAACACTCACTGCACCGGCTGCACATGGCTGAGTCTTACAGCAAATAGAGAAGTGATTGAAACTCACTATTATCAAACCAGACCAAGTTTGTTTCAGAAGAAAATAATTCTGTTATTTTTGTACAAATTGGTATAATGAGCTGTCTCTGTGCTGTTATCTCTGAGCATTAACTGGCTGTGTTATGCAGGATAATACTCAGAATAATTATTACTTATCTGCATGTACGTACATTGAGTAATAAAATAATTAGACCTTTTAAAACAGAGGATAGAAGAGATTCCATTTACTGTAATTCTGACTTTCTGGTTACAAGATTGGAATAAATAATGTGATACTTTATCAGCGTGTCAAGCCAGTAAGTGCTGGATTTATAGATATCAGAGTCACAGAATCACAGAATTGTAGGGGTTGGAAGGGACCTCGAGAGATCATTGATTCCAACCCCCCTGCCAAAGCAGGTTCCCTAGAGCAGGTCACACAGGTAGGCATCCAGATGGGTCTTGAATATCTCCAGAGGAGGTGAATGGCTGGTCCCTTTGCTCCTGGTTGGTTGAGTTCTTCTTGCGGCGGAGTGAACACAGCTGGCTCCATGGCTTGGGCTGACTTCTCATGCAGGGTTAGCCCAGTTGTTGCATCTCAAACCAGCTGGGCTCTTGGATGCAGCCATCACATGGGATTCTCCTGGAAGGATGCACTTCTGCAGCATATGGTTACCTGGGGAACCTTTGTGCTTTGGCTTTGGGCTCTGCCTCAAATTCCACTTGTATGATGGGGCAGCTCTTGTCTTCTGCCACACATGAGTTTGGAATGACAGAAGTGGGGATAATGTTAAAAATGTTGATAATCACTGTCTGGAAAGTTGAAGAACTCCAAGTCTGGTATCCTGGCAAAGCCCACACACTGTTCTTCAGACATGGCCAAAGACCTCCCTGGACTCCATAGGAGAAGGGTGGATGTGACCTCAGGACCTGTGGGGTTGGCTCAGGGCAAGCCCTCTGTCCCCAAAAGGCTCTTCCTGGCTGTGAAGAAGCTCACTGCTATGGGGATTGTCTTTCAACATGACTGCCAAAGCAGACAGACCCTGGGGCCCACCAGAGCATCCTTCCTGTGCAGCCCAAACAAAGTCAAATTGTTAGGATGTGGATACCGCAGAGGATGAAGTGCTGCAGTGAGGAGGCGCTTTGAGCGCCACAGTTTCGGATGCTGATTGTTATTTTCAAGAATTGCATTTATCATATGCCGAATGCTCTCTCCTTTTCATACACGCAGGCTGGCCTGCACTAGTCTGGTCATTTGTTTCTTCTGGGCCTGTGATTGATTTTGCTTCATTTGTTGTCTCTGTTGCGTGACCTTCCGACTTGCATATACACTGCAGTCCTACGGTACAGCAGGCAGTGTTATCCATTGCTCAATGGATAATGATTTTAAGGGGGGGATTTGTTTGCTTGCCTGTTTGGGTTTTTTATTTTTTTTTCAGGACACCTCAGGAGTAACTGAGCAATGTCAGATAATGAAGAGAAACCAATTTATCTCATGCTCCCTTGCAAATCCCAGACACTGGGTTAATCGCACAAATGATTAGGAACTCGAAGCAGACTGGTGGAAGATTTTAATTCTGTTTGTTGAGAGCTGTAAACATAATTGATTTATATTTTTCTCCAATAAGTTAATTTGAGGTAGTGTTCCCATTGTGAATAATAGCAGATCCAAGGCTTACAAATCTCAGTGACTCCACTGGAGAAAATACAGATCATTCCTTGCTGCAAAAGGATCAAAAGGATGAAGACTAATGACTGGTAAATGTTGGCTTCCTGTAAACAGAAAATTACCAAATCTGACAAATGCTATACATTACCATTGTAACGCGAGAAGCAACATACTCTCATTATCTCTGATAAGTTAATGGAACAGTGCTGAAATAAAAAAAATATAAATTCTTCTTTCGAAGCAAAGTCTCCAGTTTGATTCAGAATAATCTTGGATTTTAAAACCTCTGTTTCCTAGAAATATGAAAATTAGCTGAAGGTTTGCTGTATGGTAAATTTTCCTTCACAAAATATAAACAGGCTGAAGAGGAAGACCCCTACAGAAGACATCCCTTTAGATAAAACCTTCTGCATTCATTTTGCAGAATGAATGGGTCAGAGAGAGCAAGGGAGGGAACTGCGGGCTGAAATGCAGCAGACCCAGATTCAAACTCCTGCTGATGCTGCATATATCCATCTTTACTAGTTTACCTTGGATGCATCTTTTTTTTTCCTTCCCTACCCCCTCCAAAATCTGTCACTTCTCCACAGAACCAAATCATATTTGATTATGTTGTGGTTTTTTTTTTTTGGTTTTTTTTTTTGTGAAAAAGATATCTTGTTTTGTGGCCAGCTGTCAGCTCCCCCTGAGCAGCAGGGGAACTTGATTGCTGTTGTTACCTACAGTTTGTATGGCAAAGTGAAATGAGCCCCAGACTAGAAGGGCTCAGAATTCAGTTTCATCAAAAAAAAAAAAAAAGCTAAAAATTCCATAACTAGTGAACTGCCCCCCAAGCCCCACAAAGACTGGTGGGACAAAAGCATCCTTATCAGCACGGTACAGACAGTGGGGTGAAAGCAGCAAGAGAGGGGGCCATATTTGTAGTCCGAAGGAGTTTAATTAAATAACACTTTAAAACATCTCAGCAAATATTAATAATCACAAAGGTGGAAGAAATTTCCTTCTGACACAGCCTAATCATGGTGATGGACCAAACAATGGCCCTTCCTGGTGTGATTAATGTGGGTCAGGGTTTGCCATGTGCTTTTGCAGGCACAGCTTGCGTTAACCGCACGGCAGTCATGCACATCGCTGCCCTTGGCAGTGCTCGTCTTCGCAGCTCCCATGGAGCTGCACGGTTTCCCCAGAGCTGCATGGCTTCCCCAGGCAGGCAGCCAGGATGGAGGGCTCAGCTTTGCTCACCTGGCCAGGTGAGCTCCTCCTTCGGTGTAGGATGCTTGGGGTCCCAAGCCTGTCTTCTCAGGGGAAAAAATAAAGTGTTGCTGGTGAAAATATGTGAGGAATGCTCTTTTTAGCAGCAGAATTTGAAGATGTTTGTAATTACTGTTGGTCATTAGCTTCTCATCAGTATTGCCATGAAAGTAGCTCACCCCATAGTACTTTTAAAATATCCCTGGTAATCTTAACCCTTTAAGAGTCCAAATTTACATCCAAATCCCTTTCATCCCTTAGTAGCAACTGAACCACAAAACAATAATTTAATGAGATTATTACAAAGGTGCAACCAGCTATCACTGTAAATGTGATTCCTCCTGGACTAAGTCCCTAAAAAAGGAGAAAATAGTAACTTTGAAATCTGTCTAAAAATTATTTTCTTTAATAGAAAAGACAGGCTGGATATTTTCTGTCTCATCCAATGAATTTTATGGATGCCAATGTAGATGCCACCTTGCCGTTAAGGTGCTCTGAAGGGAAGTCATGAGGATGGTGCTGGGGTAGGGGCATGGAGGGTGAGCGAGTGGCCTTGTCTCCTCTGCCAAAGCTACAGCGTGAAGGATGCCAAGTTCTCCAAACTTCCATCCTTCTGGGTGAAGAACATTTATGGCTTCTTGGCTCAAGGATCCTGACCAGGCCACCCAGGAACAATACAGTATGGACATTTGTGAGGAGTGGTTGAATGCTAAAAATGTTGCAGTGAAATGCAGATTGACATTAATGAAATGTTATAATTTTGTTAAGTTATGAATGAAATAGAAAAGGACCCTGCACTGTGAAATTGTACCTGAAGTCAGTGCTGACAGACTGCTAATCACGGAGTTAGACAGGTTGCAGGTACTAATAATCATGGACTTGTCCAATATTGCTGACACAGGCCACATCCTTTCCAATTTTCTAGCAATCCCCTGTGATTTCTTTCTAAACTTTACCTCCGCCACAAGAATAATTACCCCACCCTATCATGTTTTTATAGGGTCCTGTCTATCTCAAATGAGATAGAGAAGGTTCTCCAAACATGCTGCCACCTTCACAGCAGAGTATGTTCCATCCTTTTTTTCTTCCCGTGAGCTTGATGGCACCTGTTTTGTACAAAACACTCCTCAGTCTCTAAAAGCAGCTTGTGTTTCCCATTTCAGTCTAGTTCTCTAAACCTGCTTTACTCATGAAATGTATGACAATGGCTTGTGTACACTGAATATGTCCCTGGTAACCAGCTCTGCTTCAGATGCGGAATGTGGATCTGACCTAATTTCCATTGTGACACCTCATTGTGCTCTTGGAAAATACAATCCTGACTTTGTATTGATTAGCTCATCTGGAAAAAGGTTTGCAGCCCTTTGCTCTGTCTTAGAGCCCTGAGCTCCTGATGTTTTTTTCTTATATGAGTAAATTCTGGTTTTGCACCTGATGATTCTGATGACTCCTGCGGCACACTGCATGGGGAGATGGTGGCTTGGCTCTTCTGAAGCCGTGCCAGCTGGAGTCTGCTCTGCATGCCTGGCTGTCTGCATCAAAGTGAATCTGAACTGGGCCAAGGATCGGCTTGCTAAGCCTCACGTTGTGTTCCCTGGGAAAAGGCAGATTCATCTTGCTGCAGAGATGGGTCATATCCAAGGTAACTCATTCATCAGCGCTTTCTGATGGGACAATATTTCATTGACAGAAAAGAAAAACATTTTTAAAACTGTCCTTCACAGGATGAGCTGTTCCCTGAGGCCATTCATCATCGTGATTAATCTCAGCTCACAGAAGTATTCTCACTGCTGCTTTAGACCACTGTGTACCAGTATTTGTCAAGTGGGCTGAGCTGGCTTCCTCCGTGGGGAACCTGGTTTCGGTAGGATACTGGTGTGTATAAAAACATGGATTTATTGATTACCTTCCTCCTCAAATTTCAGATGAGTTTGTTCAGACAGGTGAATGCACACGACATGCCTTTTGAATCGGTTTCAGTAAGCAGTACTAGTCTTTCATGGCTGAAAGTACTGTGTTTGCTCAAGGTTGGTTGGTCCAAGAGCAGCTCTGGAGGATGCCGGCTCTCACAACATTTCTGTTTGCAACCTATGCCTCAGAAATTCTGGAAATCTGCTAGCTAACTAGGTATCATATTTGAGATTTCTATAGTCCTTCAATATCCATCAGCAGATGACCTTATTGGTCCTACACTGCTTTTTATCCACAGTTTCACAAATCACTTAAGGCAGTGGAACAGAAGTTCTGGAAACAGGTGCTGGGAAACTTTGTGGTTCACTGCATGAATAGATTGGACATTAGGAGGAAATTCTTCACTATGAAGATGGTGAGGCACTGGAACAGGTTGCCCAGAGAAGTGGTGGCTGCCCCCTCCCTGGAGGTGTTCAAGGCCAGGTTGGATGGGACCTTGGGGCTGTTCTGGTGAGAGGTGTCCCTGCCCTTGGCAGGGGTTTAGAACTCGATCTTTAACGTCCCTTCCAGCCCAAACCATTCTGTGATTCTGTGAATAAAGCGAGTGTGGAAGAGACAAAATAATGCTCTGTGCTAATTCAGTTTCTCATACGGAAAAGATTTCAGCTCCTGTTGTGGTTGTTTGCTTGCACAACAGCTCCCTTGAAGGAACCACTATTTAAAATTTTCTTTAGCTAATTATTTTTGGTGGCTTCTCAGATAAATAAATCATTTTTCAGAGTTTCATTACAATTTTTAAGGTAATCCTTCCTGGGAATTCAACAGGCCACTTCTTTTTTTGGGTTGAACATAATATGTGGATATCAGATTGCCCAAAACTTGCTTAGTTTTGGGTTTTTTTTACATTTCAGTCAGTGATCTCAAAGCTTGTATAGAACGCACTGAGGACATTTAACAAGATTTATTAAATCTGTCTGTTTCTGATAATGACAGATACAGTAAACATCCGCAAGCTGCAGCATCTCTCATGTCTGATTTTAAGTATCGTATTGTATAGAAAGTCTGTTCTAACTTATCCAAGAGACACAAGGCAATAGCAATGGTCAACATTAGACAATTTCATCTGATTAACTCTAGTAGATGTGCTCATCCAGCAAGTAGTGTCCCTCCCTGCTAAGACAGGATTTTTACAATGTTGTGTTATCAGTTCATAAAAACAAATGCAGTTAATTTTTTTCATTAACCAGTTGCATTATATTTATCAGAAGCTATAAAATATTTCAAAGGTAATTTAACACTACACAGCAACATTAGCATGGCAAATAAGAATGTTGACTTAAATACAACTAGAAATAATTCTACAGATGCTAGCTATAGATTACTTGAGGATTAATTATACTAAATCAATAGCTTCTGGCTAGATAGCTTAATTGTGTGTTCAAAGAAGAGCAGTGAAGCTGGTGAAGGGTGTAGAGCACAAGTCTGATGAGCAGCAGCTGAGGGAGTGTGGTTGTTCAGCGTGGAGAAAAGGAGTCTGAGGAGAGACCATATCACTCTCTACAACTACTTGAAAGGAGGTTGTAACCAGGTGGGTGTTGGTCTCTTCAGGTAACGACAATAGAACAAAAGGAAGCAGCCTAAAGTTGTGCTGAGGAGGTTTAGATTGGATAATAGGAAAAATTTCTTTACCAAGGGTTGTTAAGCACTGGAACAGGCTGCCCAGGGAAGATGCTGGGTCACCATCATTTGAGATATTTAAAAGACAAGTAGACATGATGCTTAAGGACACGGTTTACAAGCTGAGAGGGTTGGGGTTGTTCAGCCTGGAGAAGAGAAGTCTCTGCAGACCTTAGAGCAGCCTTCTAGTACCTGAAGGAACCTACAGCAAAGCTGGGGAGGGGCAGGTAGTAATAGAATAAGTGGTAATGACTTTGAACTGAAAGAGAGTAGATTTACAATGGATATTAGGAAGAAATTCTTCCCTGTGAGGGTGTTGAGGCCCTAGCACAGGTTGTCCAGAGAAGCTGTGGTTACTCCATCCTGGCAGTGTTCAAGGCCAGGTTGGATGGGGCTTTGAGCAACCTGGTCTAGTGGAGGGTGTCACCCCCCATGGCAGGGGGTTGGAAATAGAACATCTTTGAGGTCCCTCCCAACACAAAGCATTCTGTGATTTTATGATTCTATGGTTTAGTGGTGGACTTGGCAGTGTTAGGTATATGGTTGGACTTGATGATCTTAAAGGTTTTTTCCAACCTAAAATATTCTATGGTTGTCTTCTATGATTATAGCACCCCTTATCTACACAAAGATTACCCCATTGGATAACAAAAAATATAGCACTAAAATGCTTAACTTTTTTCCTCATGTATCCACGTACATTGTCTGCAGAGTCCTTGTGTCACCTCTGGTGTGCCTCTTCCTCTCCTGGACCTAACACTCCAAGGCTGGGTTTGTACCTGAGTATATAAATGAAAGGGACAAGTCTGCTGAGAGTTCAGACCGATGCAGAGACAATGAGGGGAGAGGTACCTCGGTCTGGATAAAATGGTTATGGTTACTCTGGAATCAATACCATGAAATAAAACTGGAAGATAAAAGTGCACAGTGGAACTTTCTCATAGCAAGTCTGATATAGGAGAACCTCATCTGCCACTGATAAATGGCTTCACTAAATTGGAGTTTTACAGGAACAGGTGTTTCAGGGAATTTATCGCTGGCGTAAGAGTGAAAAACTTGTCCTAGTGAGGTGACTGCTTGTAACATTTGCAGGCATGTAATGACCCTCGAAAAACTGGTGTGCAGAGCCAGGCATTGGATACCAGAGTGCAGCCACTTGAGAAAAGCCTTGCTGTGATCTAGAGAGATGAGTCAGTTGCCTGCAGACTTAAATACTGATCATATAAACGATATCTAAAAATCCTCACTCGGTTTTGCTGAAGACAGACACCCACTGATTCACAGTATGACACGGATTTCTTTCAGTCTTGTTTTTGTGTTTTCTTAATAAAAGAAGAACAGACCAAGAATACAAAAGCCCCTGCAATGTGACCATTCAAAGGTGTACTGAAGCAGACAGCTCCAGCTCCTGTCATTTATGTGCTTGAAGTCACTAAGCAAAGTCAAGGTGCCATCAGTTATTAAGGTGATTATCTCTGGGCAGTTCTGTTCTGAAGAATCCGAGATTAATTCTGTTTTCCAGCATAGTGACAATGGTTATGTCCTCTAAAAGATGTATATATGTATCAATTTTTTTTTAAAGGTAATTGCATTTCTCGCTAATCATGAGCTGAAGTAAGTAACCTGCAGGATGCAAGCTATGCTGTATATTAAATAAAGTCTGAAGGAATAAATAATAGACCTTTTATGAGAGGTTACTCCTGAGTAAAGAAGAGATATTAAAATGATTTCTTTATCCAATTTCTAAACAAACTAGCTTTTGAAAATGGAACACATCCTTTTAACCTAATGGACTTTGATACTTTACAAGCAGAAGAGTGCTATGCTTTCTACTGCCAGACAGTGCTATGTAATGGACTTAAAAACAATGTGAAAAAAGGTTTTAATAAACAAATCTTGGAAATATTGTTGGTCTTAGTTGCCATTTTTTTCTGGTATTTTGTTGTTCCTGCACCCAGCCTCTTCCATTCTGGTTTTCTATGGGAAACGGCGCTTTATGGCATCATAAGAAACAATATTTTATTTTTTAACAGACAGCTACCTTTTAGATGACTCCAGGAAATATTTAGAGACATATACAGGAGACTGCTATGTATTAGGATCCTTGATTGTACATACTTAAGCTGATATCAATAAACGCTGGATATGTTTGATCAGTTAAGCCGTCTGGACATCCATAAATCCATGGGTCCTGACAGGATGTACCTGAGGGTGCTGAGGGAGCTGGCAAGAGTCATTTCTAGTCCACTGTCCATCATCTTTGGTAAGTCCTGGGAAACAGGAGAGGTGCCTGAGGACTGGAGGAAGGAAAATGTCACTCCAGTCCTCAAAAAGGGCAAGGAGGACCCAGGTAACTACAGACCAGTCAGCCTCACTTCCATCCCGGGAAAGGCGATGGAATGACTTGTCCTTGGTGCTGTTTCTGGCACATCAAGGATAAGAGGGTTATTAGGAGCAGTCAGCATGGCTTTACCAAGGAGAGGTCATGTCTGACTAATCTAATAGCCTTTAATGAGGATATTACCAGGTGGGTGGATGATGGTAGGGCAGTGGATGTGGTTTTCCTTGACCTCAGTAAGGTATTTGACACTGTCTCTCACAGCATCCTGGTGTGCAAAGTAGGGAAGGGTGGCCTGGAGGGTAGAGCAGTGAGGTGGATTGAGAGCTGGTTGAAGGGAAGAAGCCAGAGAGTTGTCATTAATGGGACAGAGTCTGGCTGGAGGCCTGGAACTAGTGGAGTCCCTCAAGGGTTAGTACTGGGACCAGTATTGTTCAGTGTATTCACTGATGACCTGGATGAGGGAATAGAGTGCACAGACAGCAAGTTTGCTGATGACACAAAGCTGGGAGGGGTGGCTGACACACCAGAAGGTTGTGCTGCCATTCAACAGGATTTAGACAGGTTGGAGAGCTGGGCAGGGAGACATTTAATGAGATTTAAGAAGGGCAAGTGTAGGTAGGGTATTGCATCTGGGGAGGAACAACCCCAAGTACCAGTATAGCTTGGGGACTGGCCTGTTGGAGAGCAGTGCAGGTGAGAGGGACCTGGGGGTCCTGGTGGACAGAAAGATGTCCATGACCCACCAATGTTCCCTCCTGGACAGGAAGACCAATGGTATCCTAGGGTGTATTAGAAGGGGGGTGTCTAGTAGGTCAAGAAAGGTCCTTTTCCAACTCTGCTCTGCCCTGGTGAGACCGCACCTGGGATATTATGTCCAGTTCTGGGCCCCTCAGTTCAGGAAGGACATAGAGCTCCTTGAAAGAGTCCAGCACAGGGCCACCAAGATGATGAAGGGAGTGGAACACCTTCCTGCTGAGGACAGGCTGAGGGAGCTGGGGCTCTGGAGCTTGAAGAAGAGGAGACTGAGGGGTGACCTCATGAATATCTATCAATATGCAAAGGGGGAGTGTCAGGAAGATGGAGCCAGGCTCTTCTCGGTCTTGGACAGTGGTAGGACGAGGGGAAATGGGTCCAAGCTGGAGCACAGGAAGTTCCATGTGAATATAAGGGAGAACTTCTTCACTATGAGGGTGACAGAGCACAGGAACAGGCTTCCCAGAGAGGTTGTGGAGTCTCCTTCTCTGGAGATAGTCAAGACCAATCTCGTTGCCTACCTGTGAGACCTCTTCTGGGGAACCTGCTTTGGCAGGGGGCTTGGACTCGATCTCTCTTGAGGTCCCTTCTAACCCCTACAATTCTGTGATTCTGCAATTTTGTGATTCCTGTGTGATCTAATCTAGGTGATCCTGCTCAGGCAGGGGTATTGGACTAGATGATGTTTCAAGGTTCCTACCAACTCCTAACATTCTGTGATTCTGAGAATCACTGAAAACTACCAATTTCTAACTGCAAAATCTCATTCAGATAAAGACCTACTGAATTAAGTGGGACTAAAATTTGTGCTTGATGTAAACATGCATTTACATCTGTATAGGGATGGATTGCAACCCACCATTAGATACTTTCCTTGAGTATGATTGGGATACTGATGTGTAATTTGGGGTTTTGCTGGAAGCAGTTGTCCTAACTCTGACATCTTAATTTCCATATATTTTAATATCAGGCGATTTCTTGGTATTCATTAGTCTAGTTTCTGAAACAATCTTCTTCTTGTTTCTTCTCACATGGAAAAATCAAGAGAATTAGCATCTTGTGCAAATGGGGAAAAAGATGATGACTCGTAAGTCCCTCAATTCAGGTGTGAGTTTTGTGGTTAAGCTGAGAGTGAAACCAACATATCCTGACTCTGGGCCTGCTTTTGCTTTGTGGGCCTGCTTTTGCTTTGCTTGTCTCCCACTTGCTTACTCCAAATCAGGTGTGGATTTTGCTATTATCATTGCCACAGATTCAGCCCTTCCCCACATACTGTTTCCTGAGATATCAGCTCTATGTGAGTAAACCCAGCGAAAGCAAAACTAGGGAAAAACACTTAACTGAGGAAAAAAACCCATCTTCGTGCAGCATTTAAGAGTTAGAAGTGAAAAGCAATGCCTTCTATCCAGAGTGTTATATTGATTGAATATGAGCACAAAGGAATAACTGGGGAGACCTGTGACCCCATTTGTATGTGCCACTGGAAGTGTGACAACACACTGTTGCATTTCACACCGAAGAAGTCTAAAATACACTTGGAGACCTTTCTCTCTGCTATGAAGTCCCTGCATTTTGCCTCTCTTTCACCAGCCCGGCCAAATGTCTGTTTCACTGATATGCTTGGAGCGAGGACTTCTGAATCAGTAATTTTCCAGACCATTAGACACTGACCAAGCATCAGCTTGAGTCTTTTAGAAGATTTATTTTTTAAAGTTTTTTAAACAGCAGGTTCTACTACCTTTAAAAATAATAAAAGAAATCCTTACATTGAAAGGCCTAATTTATATTGTGTGGGACTTGCATTGCAAACTTGGAGGACTGAATATATTCTGAAACAAATCTTCATGTACTTTGCTTTTCTTCCCCATACTGGGGCAGGAAGATTTTATTCTGGTGAAGCACAAGAAGTTCCATGAAAACAGGACTGGGCTGTCTTCAGGAAGAAACACTCTGTAGACCGGGACTCATGGAAGAAGAGATGTCTATAACTATTAACTTTCAAGGTGATAGACCAGCAGAGAGAAAAGGTCAAACAATAGCACTGATGGCTTGACAGCAGGCAATAAGTTCAAACTTTGTATGAATGAGTTCAGTGAGAGCAAAACCCCAAACCAGAGTGAAATGCCTGTCACTGATGGCACTGGCACTCTGGTGGTACATTAAGAAGAAGTCTTTGAGAAGAGGCAGGCACCTTCAGAGGGCCTCTCCCCAAAGATGTGTGGTGGGCTGCCCCTGGCTGGATGTCAGATGCTGAGCAAGCTGCTCTATCACTCCCCTGCTCAGCAGGATGGGTGGGGAGAAGATAAGAGGGAAAAAACCCCTCATGGGTCAAGATAAAGACAGGTTAATAAAGCAAAAGCAAAGATTGCATGCGGAAAACAAGGAAAACTGGAAGATTTATTTTCTGCTTCCCATCAGCACGCAATGTCCAGTCCTTTCCCAGGAAGCAGAGCTTCACTACGTGTAGCAGTTGCTCAGGAAGACAAGCATTGTAAATAATGAATGCCTCCCCCTTCGTCCTCCTTTCTCTCAGCTTTCATTGCTCAGCAGAAGTCATATGGTATGGGATGACCCTTTGGTCACTTTGAGTCAGCTGTCCTGGCTGTGTCCCTTCCAAAGGTCTTGCCCACTCCCAGCCTACTGGTGGGTGGGATGTTGGAGACAGCTGTGATGTGGGCCAGCACTGCTCAGCAGTAGCCAAAACATCAGTGTGTTATCAACCCTGTGGTCACTACCAATACACAGCACAGTGTTGTGGGGGCTGCTATGGGGAAAATTATCTCCATCTCAGACAGACCCAATACAAGAGGCTAAGATCTGTCGATGTAAATCTGGAAATCAGTTTTCTTTGGGAACTGGGCTCATAAAACATGGAGAGATGTGTTGGTATAATGGGAGTAAACAGAAAGGTGCTGAACATAACAAACAAAAACTCCATAAAATTAATTTGTGATTTTGAATAACATTGCTGCCTTCTACTGTGCATCATGGAAAAGTATTGTGTGAATCGTTGTGGCCTCACTGTGAAGTAAAATGTTTTCATAACTGAAAACTGTTTGGCTTTTGGTATTTCCCCTTAGCATTCATTAATGTGCTATAGTTTTATTCATAAGTTGTTGTGATTGCAGCTAATAAGCAGCATTATATTGTGTATGGGTAAATTAATTTCTTTTTTCTTACTGCTCTACACTAAAATGATATATCACATACCATGTAAGCTCCCAATTAATGTAGTTTGATTACCTTTAAACTACCACTGAAGCATTTTAATTGCGAGGCATGCTGATTACATCACCAGGTGATGTAATGAGGTTTACTTAAGTGTTTCTGCCTACCTAAAGGTCTGAGAATGATAGTCCTCTACCTGGTGAACGCTATTTATTTTCTCCAGTGGTGCCACTGGTTTCCATGACTTTTTTTTTGTTGCAGCTTGTTGATTTGAGTCCAAGTCCAACCATCCTTTTCAAACACACAGTCACGGTGGGCTTAGGCAACCTCTGATAACATTCTTCACATGACAGAAATTTCTCCACTTAGTAGGTAAAGAGCTTTTTTCACTGAGGAAATATTTCAGATTTCAGCCCAGATGATTCCTGCTCCTGGCAAGGAACATTCAGAGTGACAGTAAGCCAAGACACTCACAAAATCATGATTTTCTGCAGCAAATTCTTGTCCAAACAGGCTCAAGACTTTTGGTCCTCATCAGACACTAGAAATCTTGTAAAAGCAGCCTGCCTTGAAGGATTACGTGATTTCTGACTTAATTTGAACTTGGAAATTCAGGGATGGAAACATTTTGCGAGAATAAAAAGACCTCGTCCCTTTCATGCCTCAGAACAAGCTGAGGTTGAGTTTGATGTTGGGTTTCTTAGAGACTTTGCCATATCTGAACTGCTTGTTCCTGTTTCCCGTTTGGGAATATAATACAAATAATTTCATGCTATGCCATGTTTCCATTGAAGATAACATATACAAACACCATATTAAGTAAAAAAAGTTCTCTTCAGTCAAACAGTGACTCATTATATATCTCCAGGTCTTTTTGAAGTTTCTGGGCTTCCTTAATGGCAATGATTTAACACTTCTGTATCTTCAAAGACTTGTAGAAGATGTTAAAAAGGCAAAGTGGAGAATTCTCCTTTGAAATGTGTTTCAAATCTATTGTTTTTCTCCTCCTGTTAGTCAAAGGTCAGATTTAATCAAGGAATTTAGATTGTTTCCTATATTTAACATAAATCTCTTTTGATAGTCTCATATTCTTCACAGTTTAAGCAAAGGTTCAGAATAAATAAATAAAAGGTTCTGAATTCTTTATACTGTCTTGAAAATAGATGTAATGTTATTTCTTTAAAAGATGGAGAGTTTTGCATCTCCTACGATGTAAATTAATGTCTTCCATAAAATATATTCAGCTGCAAAATATTAGTCACTTACCTTCTGTACAACATTTGTCAACTCATGTCTCATTTTCTTACTTGCCTTGATGAACATGAAAAACGTAATCATCTACCACAGTCTATTTAACTTGTAGGAAAATATGAGGAAAAAAATTTCATTGGTCTGTAAAATCTTTCTTTCTGGGTAATATTTTGAAAGCAGGAAATATTTGGGACACCTTAGCTAGGTTTTAGTAACTCATCAATGTGTTACTGAAGCCCCAAGGAGGGGTGAAGTTGTGGAGAACAAGAAAGTTGCTGAAGAGAGCAGAGATGCTCACGGCTTTCCTGCCATTGCTGGTGGCTTGGCACAGCTACTGAAATAGGGATTTAGGGAAATGTATGGGATTTGCCTAATAGGGAAAACCCACTGAGCTACAGAGCAAGTCTGTCTCTCCCTTTATAATCTTGTGGCACAAGGACTTGGGAAGGAATGCTGCCTTTGTGGTTGGGTGCTTCCTTCTTTTTTTTTAAGGAATAAACCCAGAAACATTCACATTAATTTTTTCTGTTCCCTCATTTCCTGACCAGAATTATTACTTCAGTGGCAAAGTGTGGAGAACAGGTTGTAATACCTCCATACAAGCAAGCTGTAACAGGAGATGTAAAAAATCCCACCTCAGGGAAGCGAGAGGAGAAAGAGTCCTGCAGTGACTTTGGTTTCCATACCCATCTCCTGCAGCTGGGTCAGTGGGGCCCCGAAAGGATGCTGTGTTCTGGCCATGATGCATTGAATTGGTTCATCACTCGTGGTGGTCCAGCCTCACCCAGGGCTAGTGGAAGGATGCCAGTGTGGTGACTGTGATTTATAGCATTAACACTGGGACACAGACAGCTGCAAAAAGGCTTTCTGGATTTTGCTTGCAGCCTGGACAGGTGGGTCTCATCCCTCAGAGCCAAAGAGGTCATTGTGAATGGACTCCTTCCATGAGCTGGGAGATGCCCACAGCCTTCCTGTGGGACCACCCTCATTTTTTAACTTTCCTAAGGAAATTCCACAAATGTTTCCCAAATCAGCCAAGGAACAATAAACTTCCTTAGAGTTACAATTGCTTGATTTCTAGTTCCTACCTTTCTTCCTTGCAAAGACACATCAAACTTCCCATCTGAGCAGCACCCACTCAAGTAACCACCATCTTCTACATGCCTGAAGAACCCCAAAGCTTCAGAACTTTCCAGTGTATTGAATTACTTAAATAGGCGCAGCTGAAAGGGGGGAGGGGTTATTTTTTGACAGCAATCCTCTTTTTCAAGGACATGCCTCCAAGTGCAGCCAAGAACATAACAAATAGGTCTCCATGCAAACCTGTAATTTCAATTGCTGCTCTGTTGTGGGAGTTTCACAGCATAGTAAAATCCCACCTTTGCAGTTCAGTGCCATCTTCCAATAGCCTGTAGCAAAGCTCAGCCTGGAAAACGTCAGTGAAACCTGTGCTGAATGCTGGTTTGCTGTGCTTCACTTCTACATCAATGAGAACAGCACAGCCATATTCAGAGCACTCTGGAAGGGGGCAGTGGGTCATGACTGACCCTCATCCGTGAGGATGCTGTGACAACAATCAGTGTTACTGTGGTCTGTTACATCTGTCAGTATGATTATTCTGATACCTTTTGGGATCTGATGGACATTACCTTCCACATTAGCACAATGATTTTAAGAAGTTTTGTGGCTGTTGGGTACTTGGGAAGAAACAGTGCTACAGAGAAGGCAGGTGGGTTCAGAGGGGTTTACGTGTTAGCTGAGCAGTACATGGAGATTGCAAATATCTTTTGTTCACAGAATCACAATGTTAGGAGTTGGGAGGGACCTCAAGAGAGATCATCTAGTTCAACCTCACTGTCAAAGCAGGATCACCTAGATTAGATCACACAGGAACACGTCCAGATTGGTCTTGAATGTCTCCAGAGAAGGAGACTCCACAACCTCTCTGTTCCTGTGCTCTGTCACCCTCATAGTGAAGAAGTTTTCCCTTATATTCACATGGAACTTCCTGTGCTCCAGCTTGGACCCATTTCCCCTCATCCTACCACTGGCTCCATCCTCCTGACACTCCTCCTTTGCATATTGATCGACATTCATGAGGTCACCCCTCAGTCTCCTCTTCTCCAAGTTCCAGAGCCCCAGCTCCCTCAGCCTGTCCTCAGCAGGAAGGTGTTCCACTCCCTTCATCATCTTGGTGGCCCTGTGCTGGACTCTTTCAAGGAGCTCTATGTCCTTCCTGAACTGAGGGGCCCAGAACTTGACATAATATCCCAGGTGCGGTCTCACCAGGGCAGAGCAGAGGTGGAGAAGGACCTCTCTTGACCTACTAGACACCCCTCTTCTAATACACTCTGGGATGCCATTGGCCTTCATGACCACCAGGGTACATTGGTGGCTCATGGTCCTGAGCTGTCCACCAGGACCCCCAGGTCCCTCTCCCCTACACTGCTCTCGAGTTGTTCCCTTGTTCATGTGTAAGAATTACCCAACTGGGTCAGAACACTAAACTGTCTGATACAGGACAATAACGTTATCAAGTTGGATCCGATCCCTACAAACACTTTCTGTTTCCCCCCCAGCAGGTAGTATGTTTAAGCATGTCAGCCTGGTGCTCTGCAGCTTTCCGCCAAGTTTGGATATAGGAACATGTAGCCAGAGATTACGTACAAGTCAGTTTTTCAAATAAATATCAAAAGGTAGAAAATTTCTAGAGTATTTATTTTTAAAGAGCATTTGGAAAAAGTAGTCAGCTTTATCTCACAGCTAGAAAAATGTTTTTGTCTCTTCTCCCATCTTTGAAATCTTATTGAATTTTCCTATCAGGATCACAAGATACTGCAGCCATGTGATGTACTTGAAACTCTATAGTTCATTTGGCATCACTAGTCCCAGTGAAAAAGGAAATACCCAAGAAAATCAATGGGACAAAGCATTTTTTGAATACGACAGGAAAAAAAGTAACACAAATAAAAATTGATATTTTTTTTTGGCTCTAGAAATTAAAATTTGTCACTTATAATGGGAAAAATGATAAGAGTTGAGAAAGAAGCTGATCTCATTAGGAATGCTGCTTAATAATGAAACACCTTGGCTCAGTTTGAAGGTGCTAGGCATACTCTGAATTAATTGTAAACCTTTGAGAGTACTGTAATGTAATATAAAATAACATGAGAAAAAAACCAACCTAGAGAATGAAAAAATTCTAGCCCTTGATTAAAAAAAAAAGAAAAGAAATCCTTGTTTTCTCCGTGTAAATGCTTACTGGAATGACTAGGTTAGATTCATGAAACTGTCCGGTTTGAGGGGGAGGGTCTTGCAGTCTCCATTCAGACTGCCACCCTGAGTCTGTTCTGGTTGCACAGATGGTCTGGTTGCACAGCCTGTCACTACAATTCCCGAACAGACCTGGGAAGCAAAACTAGCCCAGAGGGTAGATCCAACAAGTCTAGACCAGATGCTGAATTATTTCCCTAAAGGGCGAAACTGAAGCACACCTATTCATCTCAAAGAGGGTTATTCCACATTGTGCCCTCTCTCACTGTTACCTCCTGGATACGTACTGCTGGGTTTGTTCACTTTTGCCAACATATATTACCTTTGCACTTCAATTGCCTTCTCATTATCAGGACTCTTTAAGGCATATCTATTTTGGAGGGATCTTTTGTTCATTATTTGCCAGATTATATATTATTGAAAAGCAGAGATGGTCTTGATAACTTGCATACATGTGTTTTTGATTCAGGTGAAGGCAACACAGTGGAATTTTCTGAAGGACTTGTCCATGTTGTATACTGTGACAATTTGTATTCTTCACTGCCTATGGTTTCTCTCAGCAACAAACATTTTTCACGTTTAAACGGCTCCTGTCTTGAAGTCTGATTCTTTGCATTTCAGAAGAATCTAATCGACACCCCTGAAGGAAGAGATGGGAGGCCTAATGGAATCCACTTAATAACAGAAGTTAGCAAAAATTCTCACTTATCTCCCAGCTTCCTCATCTCATACACAGCTCAGTAAATGGATGTCAACATTGGATTAGAAAACCGTGACTGGCTCAGCTCTCAGTGACAGTAATAGAATATTTATCCAGAGAGAACAATATCTTTAAGTGATTCCTTGAATAAACCATTTGGTGCTATGAAAAGAAAAAAAAAAAGAAAAAAAGAGGAGAACAAAGATGTCATCATCAGGTTGCACTAGTCTGATCTGAAGATCTGATTTCAAGTCTAACCAGCATCCTCTGGGAGGCCCGGTTTTGTGTTTAGGCTCTCAACTCAATATTGTTTGTGACAAGAACTCTCACAGAGTTTTAGAGAAAGAATCAGTCTTCCTTCACCAGAACTTGGTCCAGCACACAGAGCACTGTGACAAAGTGCTTTTTAGGTCAAGTGGGGGATTGTATGTCATATGAGAAATGTCACTGTCACTGCAGAAGGTCTGCTTCACAAACAACTGCTGTCACCTCTCTGGGAGACAGGAGCTGCGGACATGTGGAAGGATTCGTGAGCCCTTTAGCTGCGTGTCAGAGAAGCTCAGCAGCCCTCAGTGAATAGATGGATCATGACCATGAACAACTGCTTTTCCTGTTGCTTCAGCTTTCCTGGCTTTATTTCAAATAAGAAATTCTTAAATTGTTTGTGTAGTGTGTTTGTTTGTGTAAAGTGGCACGAATTCTTGCAAGGTTTACACTTTCAGAGCCAAATTTGGTTCTTTCCCACTTGTCTCATAGTGAAGCTGCGCTTCACGGCTGTCTCTTTGGGTGTAGATGTGGAAATACAATTGTAGTTCTGTACCTGCTGAAACGAGTGATAGTTATACCACGGCATTCAGCACCATCCAGACCAAGCTGAGAACATAACACTCTCACTGAGGGTCACGTTCACTGGCTCTGTGGATAATAGCCACACTTTGTTCTTTTTGCTGGACAATTCAGTCAAACAGTATTCTGATAACATAATAAGGAATATGCCACAGAATACATGAACCAGGTGTATGACCGCTTGGATATGCCGGCACCCTGGTTTTATAGTATATTCCAAAGTCTCCTCAAAACTAGGAGACTACCTTCTCCCTCTTTTTGTGAGGAAACCACTTGTTGAGATAATGATTTTTATTGTGCAGGGAGTTTTTGCTGCCAGGAAATTTTCTTTTGGTGATACATTCTTTTTAAGTGGGATGTGGTAGAATTTCTATCCAGAGATGCTACGCAAGTGGCCACAGCCAGTGGTGAAAGAAAACTGTATCCATGCTTTGAGATGATATCTTGGAGAGTACACTGTTAATGAGGTGATTCCATAATCTTTACAAATATGGTTTATTTTTCTGGAATTATCTGCTTCTGTGAGGCTACCATTTGTATTTTCAAGATCCCCAAGCAGGATACTTCATCTGCTGGACTTCTTGCATATCCATATTCAAGGTTCTAGTGCTTTGTGTTTTAAGTAATTTAACAAGATAATTTTACCTTTGATTTATGGAAAAAATATTCCCAGGCATGTTAAGATATCAAACACCAGGCCAAAGGGGAAGATATTTTGCAGAGAAGAATCTTTGCATTTCATTCCATACCATATATTCTAGAGCACTCACAGCTGAATAGCTTCCAAGAAAATAAGAGAGAGCTTGAATTACCAAATTTAAACACACAGAGAGGATTTATATTCCACACAGTGTATAGGAATGTGTTTCTGTTTTGTAAAATATGCTATGGGTTCAGTAAATGAAGAACAATCATCTAATAAATAAGGCTATAAGAGCTTGACTTTAAAAGTCATCTTCTACAGTGATAATATTCTCCTGAAACAGTGGAAAATTTTACTAAGTGGCAGAAATAATGGTAAACTTTATTCATTGCATATTCATCAAGTCTGGTTTACTTTCAGAAGAGATATTTGGTGCCAAGCCCATCTGACTGGAGCGTGAATCTTAGCTTAGCCTCTGAACGCAAATGAGGAGGAGCAGGATTCTCTGCTTTCGTACCAAGTATTTCACATCTTCTGTCCTCTCAAACTTCATTAGACCCAGAGGTTAAAGACTCAACTCCCTATCAGATGTTTGCATTCAGAAATTGTAGCAACAATAAACAAGGAGGTTAAAAATGTTCAAAGGTTCAATCACTCCGGTTGAGCCGTGGAACAAGTGCTGCTGCCAGAGACTGCAGACCTCCTTGGAAAACTACACTGCTGTTTGGAGTGAGGGAGCCTGGGCCCATGGGGATCTCAAGGACATTGTCATACATCCTGGCCCAGCCAGTCACGCTCCAAGTTGCAGGTGTCATTTTGTCTGCTTAGATCTCTTATGAAATGTGCAGTTGAAGCACAGCGAGGATCCCGTCTCATGACGGTGTGCCTTGGTGAGACTCAGTGTGTAGTAAACACAGATATCTACCGTACCAGTTATCTGACTTGGAGGTTGACTTCTCTTCTGGTAAAGACAGTTTATTTTCAACCTAAAAGTTATAAACCCTTGTAATTCTTAACATGGAACTGACTTACAATCCTTTGAAAAACAGTGACCAAAAGCATGTTGCTTTTCTGTGTCTCACAGTGAATTAAAAGGTAAACGTCCCTTTCCACCAAAAAGAAAGTCAGACATTTTTCTCCTAACAAGATGATCAAATGACCTGTCACATTTATGCTCACAATAATTTATGTTGTAAAGGGACAAATCTATTTGGAAGAAACAGTGATTAATGTGAGCATCTAGACTACCTCCCATCTCTGACCTTTGCAGCAAAGGTAATTCTCAGGGGGACTTGAGGACTCAGCCTTCAGAGTTTGGAAATATCTAGTATATTATCAGGAAAGTATTTTTGGTACTTTCCTTGTAGGACATGCTGTGAAAGTCAATTAGTCCTACTGGTTGATTAGTAGAGTGCTAGCTCATGTGTTTAATGCAGGCTAGTCTTATAGGAGGTATCTCTCCAGCAGTGCCACTGAAAAGCTTAATCTGCTTCAAAGTTAAATGCATTGGAAATATCATCCTGAGAGCCAAAACAAGGGCTAGAAGAGATGTCAGCCAAGACCAGGATCCTCATGGATTGTCTTGGACTCACAGCTCTGACAGGCTGGAGAGGATCCCTCAAGTCCCTGTGGTGCCTTCATGGTGGGGCATGGAGTCTGTTCTCCCTATGCCTTCTAGCTGTGGCACTCACAGTCATGTGATTGGGCTGCCCCAACTCTTCCCTGGGTGCCCTGCTCCTGGACAGGGTGGTGGCTTGGACTTCCAGAGAGCCCCCATAGCTCCAGGCACTCAGGGATCCCTCTAGCTTGCATGGCACCCCAACACCCAAACTGTTCAACTTTGCATGTCTCCTTTTCTGGAGCTTTGTCTTGCCTTTAAAAAAAAAGAAAAGAAATCATTGTAGAGCAGTTATGATTCATGACTAGATATTAATAAATTCATGTGGGTAAATATTTGGTTCTCTTCAACTCTGTGGATAACAATTAGATGATGAACAGATTGTGACGAAGTACAATTAATAGTGCCAGAGTGTACCTTCACAAGGGAATAAATACAACAATTAGTGTCTTATTTTATCGGTTGTGTAGGATTGTTTCTAGCTGTAACGGCATTCACAGAGCAGGCTAAGATTGCACACAGAACGTCAGCTCCTCTCAAATCCCAGGACTCTGTAACTTGGGAAGAATAAAACCTACTTGGAGAACAAAACTTTTTCCAGACCAGTGTAAGCTCAGAGACCACCTTTACTTTTTAGAAAGCTAGAAGATAGTTGATTGAGGAAATTCCTGAGCTCTAAGCCAGGTGACTGTGTGCTCAAAGTGGCTGGGCTGCGATGGGAGTCAGGAGGTGCCTGATGGAGCATGTCACCCTACTGACACATCCACAGGGCTTTCACACCAGCACTGGCCATGACTTTCCCTGCTGTGCCCCAGAATGGAGATTGGCCTTCCCTGGACTCTATACCTGAGTAGTACTGGGAGATAGGGAGCGTGAGGTAGGATGTGGGAAAGCAAAGCTACTGCATTAGCTGCTGCTGCGCAGCTTCCCAACATGTTCCCTCAGCGACGTGCAGAGGTCCAGCCACTGAGGCAGGAAATGCCACGTGAGCACAATCGGCTGCCCCTTGGCTATGCGTTATGTCCCATTTTAAATGATAATGTTACACTTATCCCACATATGGTATAACTTCTGTCAACTGAAGCTTCTCAGCTCTGGGTGAACCTGAGCAGATCTGTTAGAGGATGGGAGGAGATCAGACCTATCCTTCCCTTTTACCTTATCCAACCAAAACCCATATGGAAAGTTGCCTGAATTCTCAGAATGGGCAAACCAGCTCTCAGGAATGGCTGTATTGTTTTCATGACAATTTGTCCCTTCCTCCTACCTGTAAAAGCCTAACAACCTATTGGGTGAAATAGTCTGGGTTAGGCTGAGATACCGACAGATGAAACCAGATTGTTAGAACAGAGGATACCAGAGAACCTCAATGGTGCGTTTCCAACTGCTACATCAATAGGGTTGGAAGGGAAAGTTGGTCAGTAGTTGGTCACACATTGGGCAGTAATCCCATAGAAGCTCTTGATGTGAGTATGCTCGCTTATGTTTTTGAAAATTGAGGCCCTGTTGGCTCTCCTTTATGAAGACAGAAAACATGATAATTTCATGCTTTCCACAGCTCCCTGACACTGTCAGCAGCACACATGTTTGCATTACTCAGTCTCAAATGGATCCCAACTTAAATTGCTCTTGCACTTCCCTGTGCATTGTTATAGCACTCAAGAATTACTTCAAATGTGCTATTGTTTTTCTAAAACATATCTTATTATTAAAAAGAGAGCTGAGGTGTTCTATGCAAATGCTACTGTTCAGCTTTCCCTTTTAACTCAATTGTTTTGAACAAAGTTAACCAGTACTTTGCTAACTTAACTGGTGTTCACATGTAAAAGCCAGAGTTTAAGTGAGTTGGAGGTACTTTCAGCTATAGACCATTGTAACAGCTCCCTAGCTGCAAAGGCAGTGTCCCTGCTGCACACCCCTACAAGCTCCAACTGTGTTGGGATGGTGTTGTGAGGAAGGAATGTGCTATTGGCAGATGAATACATGTGATGTGCTGTACCTCTCTCCTTACCCAGCATGCCAACAGCTGGAGTGGGGAAAAGACTCTGGGGTCTATCCTCCCATTGCTCTTGCTCTGAAACCAGCTCCTCATGGCATGTGGGGCAAAACCCAGGCAAAATGACATGGGTCTGTCCCCTTCCATCTGACACCCTCCCGCTCATGGTGGTGATTCACTCAGTGTTGAAGGAGCACAGCAGTAGAAAAATATCAGGTGTTATGTGAGACAGTAACAGAAAATACAATTTAAATAAAAAAAGAAGAAAGTTTTGGAACAGAGGAATATGCATGTCTGTATTTAGGCATATTTTCTATATCCTGTTCTGATTCATTCTGCAAGATCCAGTAATTACTTCAGCTAGTTCTGGACCCCACAAACTGGCCCCCTTGCATTGTAAAAAGGTCTATTTTACCAAAGGTGATTTTCAAGACTGAAAGCTGTTGTTCAACCAGAAAGGACCTTTTGTAATTTAAATTAGTCTGAATATGCTTGAAAAAGCATATATTTTAAAAAGACTGGGCTTGGAATCTTTTCTTAAAGGCACACAAAACTTGATCTGATTTAGTTTAAGAAATACAGATTTTTTTCTAAGACTAATTTTCATGGAGGCAATATTCTACAGCCTTCTCCTTCTTCAAATAAGCTTTTATGAATCTTCAAAATAGTTATTTTAATTCATGTTTTCTGAAGTCATTATACCTTTTCCTCATGAAGACTTACAGAAGTTTCAGTGCAGTGCACTTCATGAACTTAAGTTGCTAGGTTTTATGTTTCAGGCGAAATCTTAATAAACAGTGAAGTTCTTTTATTTTCTCCAATGAAAGCATTTTCTCCTGCTTTCTTGAGGCTGTATGCATGCTACCAATACTCTAGTCTTAAACTTTTCTGTCTATATCAACTTGGAAAAGAGCTTTGCGTCTGATTCAGCTCTCATTTACCAGATTTTTTTTATTTCCTTGAACTGTCTGTCCTCTCATTAATTGTTGATTACATTCTTAGTGATGGTAACGAATGTATAGACCAGACTTAATCCTTGCCATGAGCAGTGACACCCCCCACTAGCCCAGGTTGCCCAAAGCCCCACCCAACCTGGCCTCGAACACTGCCACGGAGGGGGCAGCCGTAGCTTCTCTGGGCAAGCTGTGCCAGGGCCTCACCACCCTCACAAGGAAGAATTTCTTCCTAATATCCAATCTAAATCTACTGTCCTTCTGTTTAAATCTATCACCCCTTTTCCTATCACTACATCCTTTGTAAACAGTCCTTCTCCAGCTTTCCCATAGGCCTCTTCAGGTACTTGAATGCCAGAGTAAGATCTCCCCGGAGCCTTCTCCAGGCTGAACAACCCCAACTCTCTCAGCCTGTCTTAATAGGAGAGGTGCTCTAGTCCTCTGATCATCTTTGTGCCTCTCCCCTGGACTTGTTCTAGCATGTTCATGTCTTTCTTGCACTGGGGACCCTGGAACTGGGCACAGTACTCCAGGTGGAGTCTCACCAGGGCACGGTATTGGGGCAGAACCACCTCCCCTGATGTGCTGCTCACTCTTTTTTTAATGCAGCCCAGGATACAGGTGGCTTTCTGTACTGCAGGTGCACATTACTAGCTTCTGTTGAGCTTTTCATCAATCAACACCACTAAGTCCTCTTCAAAGTCGCTCTCAACCCATTCTCCTCCTAGCTTGTATCTGTGCTCGGGAGTACTTCAACCCATGTGCAGGACCTTATGCCTGGCCGTATTGAACTTAATGTGTTTCTCATGGGCCCACCTGTCAAGGTCCCTCTGGATGGCATCCTTTCCATACAGCATGCTGACTACACCATGCAGCTCAGTGTCGGCAAACTTGCTGAGGGTGCACTCAATCCCACATGTTGCTGCCAAAGATGTTAAAGAGCGCTGGTCCTAATACTGACCCTGAGAGAACTCAAACCAATTTGGTACCATAGCCCATGCCTTACATCTCTCCTGTTGCTGGCCCCTTGTAAGTAAAACACGTGTCATCCTTTGAACTGTGTTAAGCAAAACAAGTAATCAAGGGGCTGCAAGCAGATTCTTTATCAAACTTCACCCACAAAATGGAATGGAACAAGCCCTCAGTCTTCTTTCTTTCTGGTCTCCTCAAAGATCACTGTAGTGGTCTCAGGTGTATGTTCCATTAAAACATGTCCATTGACTCTGGTAGGAGCTAATTCACTTTAGTACAAACATAAAAATGAAAATTAAAGGAAGATCGATGAATTCGAGTTTGTTTCCTGAGCCTTTATTTATTACTGTCACCCTACACCAAACACCCAGAATGCTTTGCCCATTTATAACAGCAATTCCTATCACCACCCGGTGTACAGGTCTTTCTCCTGCCAGGAGTGATTTTGTGCTGTTCACCCAATGTAGCTAAGCATGAAATCTTGAATTGCAGAGGTATTCTGCCTTCCCAGGGATTATAGACATAAGCATTATAAAACCATTAGCTTCTGCCGCGCTGCTCTCCTCTATTGTCAAACAGCCTTGGGCAGCCAAGTTTCATTCTGCTCCCCCAGGAACCACTATTATGCCAGTGTAAATTTGTTTGACTTCAGAGAAGTTTCTCTTCACTTAGACGGCACAGAGAGATCAGGCTAGACCGGTTGTCTTTAGCAATGTTTTCCTTTGTTGCTGGATAGATAGCATGTCCAAGGTTTAATTTAATGTAATCAGCATATCTAGCATGAACCCAATGGTCTGACGTTTGCTGACAAAAAGGATAGGTTATTTTCAAGGACACTGATTCATAGTCTTCCAGTGAAAAACAGAATTTAACAGATTTATTGTTGTTGAATAAGCAGCAGAGAAGCTGGGGAAGGTCGATTTACCTAATGTTATTTTGATAATTTTAAAAGCCTTTTGCTGGGTATCAAAATACATTAGGCAAAAAGCAACCCTTTTGTTTATTGTTATTAGAGTCATGGAAGCATGTAGGCTGGAAGGGAGGCCATCTTCTTCGAGCCTCAGCTCTAAGCAAGGTCAAAGTTGCTCAAGCTGCGGCCAGTCTGTCTTTGGATGTGTTCAAGGATGGAGACTCTACAACTTCTGGACACCTATTCTCACTCTGCATCACCCTCACAGTGAAATCTTTTTATCTAGCACAGTTGGCCTTTCCCTTTCTTCAGCTAGTGATTGCTTCCTTTTTTTTTTTTGCTTCCTTTTTTTTTTTTTCACTGTACAGATCAGAGCAGTAAGACTTCATCTTCTCTATGACTTCTCATTATGCAGCTGAGGAAACCTGTAAGACCTCCCTTCAGCCTTCCCTTTTAAGGCAAGGAAAACCCATCTCTCACTGTGGAATTCATCTTTTGTTCCAGACCCCTAAACATTTTGGTGGCTATCCACAGGACCATCTCCAATGTCTTCTGGAAGGACCAAACTGCATACTTGTTTCACTAGTTTCATAAAATTTGTCTTGTTTTCCTTCCCTCCCTCCCCCACCAAAGCTCACATTTCAAAAATTTATGAATTCAGGACAAAGTGCTGAATTTATAAAACTCTTCTAGCTAGTCATTCCTTTGCTGAGATGATGCTTCTGAAACCTTAGGAGCTTTGCATCTAGATACCCTTTACGTATCTAAATTCACCAAAGATGAAAAATGGTTCTGGTGGGTGAAGCCAACCATTTCTGAAAGATGCAGACAGGTACGTATCACCTTTGTTATCCACTGAAGACCTCAGAAAAGGAGATGAAGGCTGTCAAGACGGTCTTCCAAAGATAATGTGAGCTGAGAAGAAAGAAATCTCCTGGTTGCTGTGGTGGGTAGACCCTGGTTGTACACCAGGTGCCCACCAAAGCTTCTCCATCCCTCCCCTCCTTAACTGGACAAGGGAGAAAAATTACAATAAATGCCTCATGAATCAAGATAAGGACAGGGAGGGATCACTCAGTAATTATGATCATGGGCCAAACAGACTCCACTTGGGGAAAATCAATTGAATTTATTGCCAATCTAAACCAGATCAAGATAATGAGAAAAAACAAATATCAAAGCAGCTTCCCTCCACTCCTCCCTTCATCCTGTGCATCAGTGCAGGGGGATGGGGAACTGGGATTGCAGTCAGTTCATCATGTCATCTCTGCTGCTCCTTGCTCCTCAGGAGGGGGACTCCCTCTCTTGCTCCAACATGGGGTCTTTCTCATGGGAAACAGTCCTCCAGGAACTTCTCCAACATGAGTCCTTCCCACAGGCTGCACTTCTTGATGAACTGTTCCAGTGTGAGACCCTTCCACAGGGTCACAAATCCTGCCAGTAAATCTCTGGTGTAGGCTCCTCTCTCCACAGGTTGCAGGTTCCACCAAAAGCCTGCTCCTGCATCCCACTGAGTCACTGCATCCTTCAGGTGTCTCCACTTGCTTCAGTATGTAGTCCTCCATTGGCTGCAGGTGGATATGTGTTCCACCCTCTTCCTCCATGGGTTGTAGGGGAATTTCTGTTCTGGTCTCTGGAGCACTACATCTTCCTCTTTCTTCACTGACTTGGGTGCCTGTAGAGTTGTTGCTCTCACACCTCCTCACTCCTGTCTCTGGCTGCTATTAGAGATTTTTTTTTTCTCTTTAACTCTGTTATCACAGAGGCACAACCACCATTGCTGATGGGCTTGGCCATGTCCAGCAGCCTGTCCGTCTTGAAGTGGGCTGGATTTGGCTCTGTTTTGCATAGGAGAAGTGTCTAGGAACTTCTCACAGAAGCCAAACCAGTAGCACCCCTCCTTCCTCAAACCTTATCACACAAACTCAGTACACTTGTCTGTAAAAAGGAAGGTTGCAGTTCCAAGCAGGTCTTTTGCCTGAGTTTTTTTTTCCCCTGAAGTCAGGGCAGCCAAACTAGAAGTTAGAACTTCTTGTCAAAGGAATTTTCCTTGTACAGAAGCATCCAAGATGAGAGGTAACAATGCTTTAGTTTTGGTGGTGTCTCCACAGCTTTGTTTTGATGTTTCTTTAACAAACAAACAAACAAAAACTAAACAAAACTCAATTGAAGTCTTTTGGGGAAGAAAATTTTGGAAAAATTTAGTTTAGGTCAGTCAGAAAATTTCTTCTGAATGACTCAGTTTCCTTTCCTAGCTCTAGTTATGTTCCCAGCTCATGTACATTATAATGACATGGTACCACTACAACAGTAGTACCAATTTTGATCAAAAGATGGGTCAGAAGAGGTAGCTGAAGTACTCTTTCAGTTTGTTATGAGAGCAAAATCAGGAGAAATAGCACCTCTTCTCCACCCTTGTGAGATGCAGAGAGGATGTCCCCAGTCCATGAGCCTGAAGGGCATTTTTTTCTCCTGCTGCTCACTAATGTACCATATCTTCAGTGTGCTTGGCCAGGCTCTCTGGGGCTGGGAGTTAGCTTACCTATGGGTTTCTTCTTTTAGAGATACGCTTAAGGCACTTTTTAGGCATTACACATCTCTCGGTTGCTGTGTGAACCTGCACATCTACTTGTGTGATGCCAATGCGAGCTGGGGCAGTCTAGAAGAGAGGCTGGGACCCTGTGGGGCACCCTGCTACAACTCTGATGGAAGTACAGACACACGCCTTATGGTTAGGTTTTGGGAGGTAAAATTAGGTCTTACCATAGCAAAGAGCTTCACAAGTTGTGTGGATTGTATTCTGCTCCCTGCCTGCCACTGATTCTCATACTGCTTTTCACATCTAATCTTGATTAGAACTTTATAGGTAAACAAAGAGAAAACATAGTCTTTTACAGTAAAAGTTTGATGTTCTTGAGAAAGGCAGGACATTAACATCTGTCTGCTGCTTTCTTCTGTTGAAGATGATCTCTGAGCACTGGCAATGTTACCTGGATCTAATATTCAAACAATTTTAGCAGTTGTTATATTCTAGCAGCTCTATCTAGAAGATGGGCACTTTGAAGAACTTCATTTGGTGGGGTGTCCCAGCTTCATCTGTACAAAGTAATAAGCACATAGATATGAAATATTACATTGATATATCTCCTTCCTTTGCTCTGTTAAGGCAATTTTAGCCCTTGCATATCAAAGCTGCTTAAATGAGCAAATCTTAGGGCCCTAGATGAACAGGAATGATTTCCACCATAAATAACACCGCACCTATCAAGTAACTAGGGCATTTGGACAGACACTTTTCATCTCTCACAATTTTGTCTTGTCTATCCAGCAAAGTGCCAAATCCTGCCAGCATCACTCGGCATCACTGGGTTTCTGCCATGAGAAACAAAAGGCAAGACAGCACAAAATGATGTCTGCGATAGTCACTACGGGAACAGATATTATGTTTCACTTTCCTCAGTATTAGTTCAGCCACAGCAGGTGTGCTTTAGTGCTGTGGTCCCAATTCTTCCTTCTTTATCTCTCTCTTTTGCAGGCAGCTCTGTTGATTTTGTGAACTGTGATCTTGAACTCCATCTGCTCAAACCTACAGCAGAGGCAGGGCAGGATCCTCATAAACTGAGAGGGCGAAATGCCTGTGAGGGGGGAGTGTTGAATTTTGTGTCAGCTTGATCAAAAGCAAACTCCTCCTCTAAAACACCAAATAATTGTTAAAATATGTTTTAATATCTTAGGAAAGGGCTTTAAAGGGCTTTTGTGAAACAAAAACTGACAGAGAAATGTCAGTTTTTAGAAGCACTTAGAACTCTTAGAATCCCACGCACTGCATAAATGCTTTCAACACATATACATATATATATTAATAGATCTTTGAAAATTAGCATCGTTCCCACTCCAGGATTCTCACTATAACAATTTCCAGACTTTTGCCCACAAAACACTCAGACATTATGGAGACAGTGCTGCAAAACACCTTGGGCAGATGGGCAGGTTGACAGTTTTGCTCCATTGTGCATCAGTGCCTTGAGTTCTAGTCCAAGCATCCTCTCCGGGGCAGAGCAGCAAGGCAAGCCCCGTGTCCAGTGGAGCACTGCATCGGGACGGATGTGGTCTGTAAGCAGAGAAGCATGACTGGCTTTTCCTTGAAGCAAAGTCTACGCCTCCTTGAGAGGTCCGTAGCAGAGAAAGCGTGCTCAGGTAGTTAAGAGCTATATCATGATGTGTCCAAATGAGTCCTGCTTTAAGTTACATTGGTGTCCTTAGCTGGTGCTCTCTCATTTCTGTGTGCTTTGCTGTGCAACTGGAGCAGCGCGGTTCTGTTGGGGTAGATTTTATGGATTTGACCTTAATACTTGATCAAAAGCCTCTCTAAGGGATGTTTTGGAAAGCAGAGTAGGACGTCTGACCCAAAATACCTTGAAGAGGCAGCTGTATGTTCTCCTACATGAGAATTGTCAAGAAGATATAGCTAGATAGCCATGCACACTTGGGCTTTGAAAGAAAATGAATAGAGGAAACATCACAGACAATCCTTTGTGACACAGCAGCCTACTTTTTGGGTTGTTTTGCTTGAGCAGCCTATTGACCCAAAATGGAAATTTGACAGGTTAAATTTCAAATTCAGGTGGTGTTTCCCATGTAGATTCAGACAGAAAGAAAGAACCAAAAGTAGGTAAAGGTAGGAAAAGACAAAGCATTTTGTATTATGGTGTGGGTTTTTTTGTTTGTTTGGGTTTTTTGTTTTGGGTTTTCTTTGGGTTTTTTTGTTTTTTTTTTTTTTTTAGAAAAAGGAAGCTACTTACTTGTTGCTTATGGAAGAAAATGCTAGGAATGAAAAGACTTTTCTGGCTGGCATCCCAGCTGGAATCTTTGCAGGTGACACTCTCCCTCCGCAACGCTCCTGTTGTTGTAGACCTACCTCTTTGATGAACACAAAAAACCACCTTCCACAAAGGAAGACACTGTTTCTATGCTGGTAACATATTTTACCATGGACTGTATAATGTTCCTCTCCAGTTAATACGGAATAGGTATCCAGATTGCTTAGATCAAAAATGCATTTCTGTTTACTGTGCAGGTTAAAGCTTTAACCTGGGCCATGGAAGCCTTTATGGGGAACCCTCTGTGTGGAGGTGCACAAAATTTTCAATAGCTTTTGGAGCAAATTTCAGTTGTACCATATGATATAATGCTGGGTCATTTGTATGGGATATGCCTGTACTCACACAGGGACATATACTGATGTTGGAAGTGGGAGCAATGCTTTGGGAAAATGTTTTCTTCACAGTCAAGTAAAAATTTCCGTGTCAGAACAATTTAAGTTTTAAAGGAATTCCTGAATTAATATAAAATTGTACATTAAAATGTGAGCAGTGACACTATATAGGAATATTTATTTAATAATTAGTTTTCATATAAGGCAGTTTGATTTTTTTTTTTTGTTCCCAAGGTATCTAAATTTATTTTTAAAATTCCACCCAAAAACTGAAGAAAAAACCCCCACAACCTTCAATCTGTTGTTGAACAAACTGTTTCTTCAACCTGGACAAGCATTGTAAAGACAGGGAGGAGGCTGCCTATTACAAGACATAAAAATAAATTATTCATACGGCTTAAATATGATGTATCAATTATTTACTATCACCCTGGTGTTTCAGTTTCACATTAAGGCAGGCAGCAAAAAATGGAGAGAAAAAGCCTGCAATTCGGTGAAGGGTAATATAGGTTTGTCACATTTGATATCACAATAAATAATATTTGCCTAATGAAGTGGTGCACCACAGATCAGCAAAGGAGAATGCAGCTAACTGAAAGTGCTGTGTGAGGAAATGGGAGAATTCTGCCTTGTAATCCTGGAGAAGGAGCACTTTGGACTTTATCAAGCTGGGAGCTGCTCTCACTGGTAATCCTGCTGTGATTCCAAGGCAGTTCTTTTGACAGGGGACCATTGATTTTTCTAAAATGCCATCAGGCAGACTCCTGCCTGTGTCGGCTCTGCTCTCCCACAGAACGCAAGCCACAGCTCTGAGGAGGAGAGGAAAAGCCAACCCAAAATAGAGGAATTTAATGTGCTGAGTTTTTTTTCTACAGTGAGTCAAAAGAAAGACAAATTTTAAGTAATCATCTCCTGAGATTTGCTCTCCTCTGGCTTCTAGATCAGAGACAACAACCTGTATCCTTCTCAGAGCTCAGTTCCCCATGGAAATATATACCAACAGAAGAGGTTGTTGGATTCCCTGCCAATCTCTGTCTTTAATCCGTAGACATTTTATTATCCCTCTCACTTCTCTTTCCACGGTTGCATTCAATTCTCCACAAGTACTTTCATGCCAGGCTGCCAGAACAGAGATGCCTTGTTACATATTTTATGAGGGTTCTTAACCACATGCACGGAAAATGTTTATTTTATAAGTGCAGAATTGTCCCCTGGGGATGTTTTGCTTCACAAATGAGCCTAATGAGCATTAGAAGAGAAGTTTTGTTCAGGAAAGTGGTAGGTTTTTTTCTTCCTTAATTTTTTAATTACAGCCCACGACCTGAAGGACTAGCATGAAACTATAAACAAAACAGGATTACAAGCAACGTGCCTTTTTTCATCAGTGCCACCGAGGGGGAGGCATGTTCCCTACGCTCTGTGCGGGTGACACCAGGTGAACTCCTGAGCTGCTGAGTGTCAGCTGAGACCTTGCCACTGACACCCCCCCC